>JAVCKV010315481.1:0-14088 GCA_032274145.1 Herpochondria borealis
GGCTTTACTTGGGAGGTAGTTCGCACTACCACCGTTCATGATTCTCTCCAACTCCAAACCAGCGCCGCCCAGCCAGCTTAAGTAGCGGCTGGGCGGGCGCCTAAGGCGGGGCTGGTGGACCAGAGCGGTCCAAGGGCAAAAAACACTAAATCTAACTACACATAATGTCACTTAGCAATTACAGTACCCTCAGGACTACACAGCGCACTAATCTAGACTCCTTCAGATAGGGAGGTTGGCCTAACTACGCAAAACTACGCATAAGGCACAGATGAGTCGCAAAACCCATTTATACGTCGTGCTCTCTCGAAGCGTATGCTTCAGGATGATATTAAAGCTACTGAGCAGGGACGAAGGGTAAGGCCCACGCATATAGATACGTGACGTAGTCTGCTCCGCTCACTTCGTCTTATGCGCGCTGAAGAAGCAAAATAGGTTCAGGCCTTTACTTCGCAACCGTCTAGCACTGTATTGGAGCTGGCTGTGCTTGAGGTCCACTGAATCATATGAACGGTTTTCGGCTAGATGAAGTAAAGCAATCGTGTGACCAGTAAGTTTTTCAGAAGCAACTTTCATTCCATGTTTGAAGCATGCATTATTGCTTCATTTTAGTACATTTTTCATTTGCATACCAGTTCCTAACGCACTGAGCACTAATTTTCCTCTTCACGTTGTTACAAAGGTGTAGAGACGGGCTTTATTACGGAATCGGAACCAGGATTAGCCCTACAAAATTGACAGAGCTATGAAAAACTTAAGTGTTTAACGCCTTGTCGAATATTCTCATTCCATTTTTGATCCCGAACGTTACATCAAGCGCTGAATTCAAAGTGTTTACGATGTTGGTACACCAGTGAATGTTGGGATGGTTAGGCAGAATGAAAATAGGCGCGTAATCTATCTAACGAAATCGTCGAACTCAAGCGCCCAAAAGAAAGAGGGACGCAACTAATTTCTAAACCAAGTGGAACACAGAAAGATACAGGAGTTCAAACCAATGAGAGAAAGCGGAGAAAAAAGGAAAAGTTCTCTACTGCCAGGAGCCATCAGACACCATAATCGATTTTGGAAATGCGCGATCAAGGTAGAGTTGAAACAATTGATTTTAGATATCGCGAGACACTGCAAGCAACGCAAGCGTGGAACATTTTTTAATACAGTCGGGTCAACTGATAATAGTCAGAGCGAGAGATAATAAGAAACACAAGAGCGTTAGAAACGTGATACAGTTACACCTTTCTGTAGACTGCGCGACACAACACAAGCAATCCGAGAATTCCAGGAACGTGATAGAACGGCAACGGTTGACGAAAAATAACGTTATCCGGGTTCAAGAAGAGGTGCAGATCGGAGAAGAAGTAACTACAGCATCGATGAAAATAGTGAGATTTAATTTGGGGATATGAATCGCCCTTGCGCCATGAATGCGGTACAATGCGGAGCTTGGGTGAACGGAATCATAAAACCTTTAGGATAACCCAGAGTTCCTCAATCTTTGCCTCATGGGGAATGTGGCTCTTCAAAGTCTGTTTGATCCGCCCGAGTTGCTACTATAACTGCTTTCAGAAGGCACCGCGTGACATGCACTTAAAGCGGTAAATTCGGCAGCAAATCACATCTCTGCCGATAAATTTTTGCATGGTACATGCAGGAATCGTGCACTAAAAAATTCGAACTACCGGCTGACAAGGACCAAGATTGGTGGACTTTTGCACTTCATGGGTGCAATGGACCCCTGCTGGAGGTAGAGCCGATTTTTCTGTCGGTTTAATTTCATAGTGCGGAAATAAAGGCACAGATTGCGGTAAGGAGGGGCATCTTCCTGTAGCTTCGAAAGAATGTCTTGGAGATATTGTTGCAGCCCGGGGCTTACGGGCTGGAGTTGTTGTTGAGGGCGGAGCCGGGCTTGCTGGAGTTGTTGTTGATGCCGGGTGCGGTCGCGCTGGTTTTGATGGTAGCGGAGGAGGCAGGCGAGCCGGAGATAATGGTGACGGCGGAGGCAGGTGGGTCGGAGTTGGTATTGAAGACCGATGCTGTGAGTCTTGTGTTGCGGTCCGTGGCGAGACGGGCGGTCCTGTGATAAGAACGAGAGATCAAGAGCGGACGAGGTTGGGGATGCGTAGGCATGAGAATGGTGGCTCGTGGTAGTGGTGCGGGACTGGCGCCGGCTTCAGAGTCAGGTTGGCTGACGAGAGGAGAGGCCCGGCGGCAGAGTCGGGGCAGGAAGGGGTGCAAGTGTTGATATGCGCGGTGAAACACAAGGGAGTGAGCCTTGAGATCTGGGCAAACCCGGCCGCCCCAGGCCTCTGCAACGGACAGAGGTGTTTTTGATTTAATATTATATTAAAGATTTTCATAGCAATACAATACACTACAATTACAATATTTTTTAATTTTATTACTTAAAGATTCATTTAAAAGTATGTTTGCAATTTTCAAGCAAGAATATATTGATTCCACCTGAATATTTCTCGATCGCGACATTATATACCTTGCATTGGCTGCGCTACTTGACATTCCGGCAGTTTTAACTGATCCGACCAGAGCACTACTGTTTTTCTGCCGTAGTTGAACGCCGAACTGAAATGCGCCATGCTGCGGCCTTTTCAATGCAACGCTCAAACTCCAGGTCGATCAAACAGTCAACCGTGTGGCACAAATTGCGTTAAACCTGCGTGTTGTTCGGCGCAAGAATCTTCATGAACTTTTCGCGGAAACTATCCGACATGTCGAACTTTCCTGCCATAATCTCGTCAGCGTACAGTTTCTTCGGGGTCAGGGCCATTGTTTGAACCAAAATAAGGGCTATAATAAGCGTAAATATGACCTGAAAGGAGGTTTTTGACCACAAAGAATGCATTGCCGCTCAATCGAAACAGCCGCGAAATAGAAATCACGAAAGAATCGAATATGATTTCAAGAAGATTAACGGCCGGCGATTTTTCTTCGTGTAATAACCGGCGCATGATCGTACTAAAGTTTTCTATTCAGGTTTAAGAACTAAAACCTCGTGTTGAAATAGCACATACGTCCTGCCCAGTATTTTCAAACTCTTCGTAGCCTGCAAGATTCAGTTTGTTTGCATAATTCTTTGGACAACAGAGAATTTTTAGTATATAATCCCGGGTGGGATTAGGAACGGCTTTATGAGCCGCAAGCCACTTCAAATGCACCGATTACTCATATGCGTGAACCTTGCGAAAATTGCGGAAAGAATATCCAAGGTGCTCTAATAATCTGCTAGAAATGCACTATATGGACAAATGAAGTACATCCTTGACTTATTTCGTGCAACGGATTCAACTTAAATACCAAATGCGTCCCAGACGGTCCCAGCTCTTGAAAAGAGACGGTGATGGATGGTCGGAAGGAGGGATGGACTTCAGATGACTTCCGATTTTATTCAAGTTCGGTCTGTCATACTGCTATTTATACTACTTCATGGGCGGCTTTTGCAATCTCGATGGCTGCGACGGGGGCGATGGTGAGTTATCCAATTGCACGGCTTACACGGCAATTCAATGAAGCTGCACTCTTGGCGTTGCAATGCAATCAAATTTTCACTCCTCACCGTGCAATTCAATCTAGTTCAACTCTTGAAGTTGCAATGCAATCAAGTTGCATTCCTGGCAGTGCAAGGCAATCAAGTTGCTCCTGACAGTGCAATGGAATCAACTTGCACTCCTGACAGTGAAAATTCAATCAAGTTGCCATCGCCTGCAAAAACAAAATGAAAGGACAGTTCGCACCCAAAATGGTTCGAACCCCCGACCTCCACGGGTCAGCCCGGGTGTGTAACCCACTCAACCATGTGAATGACCAATGTCACTTCAGCCGAACGCATTTTTATTTGTCTCGCGAAACGTCTCAAATGGACCGATCTTACCAGATCAACGAGCGGATCCTCATCAATACCTCACAGTATGTCCAACACCAGCGCCGTTTTAAATTGAAAATTTCCACGTAAAATGCTACGGGAGTGCCTGTCCTGCGCGCGACATTGATAGCCAAAGTTATACATTTCTCTAGCATAGGAATTATCTCCTTCTAGTACTGCCATTTCCGCAGGAAGTCGTTGAACTCTGCTGTTGTGTGCACATAATGTGCAATATCGGCAGTAAAATGACCATGAGACGAATCCTGCGAATCCGTGTCACCAGGAATGACGAAAACAATTTCATAAGTCAAAGTTCCAGCGGCTGTTTACTCTTCTCGGCAAAACTGCGGTCGCGTAAATTCCATTGTCATTGAGATCCTACTTCACAATGTAAAAGTTGCCGAAGGCGTTTTCTTGCTATCGGCGCAGGTAAACAGATATGAGCCGGTATTTGAGGTCCAATTACACTGGACCCAACCATAAGAAAGCCTCACTTTTCTTTTAGGTAGCCTACTTTATCGCATGATGATATTCTGCGAGTCCGGCGGTGTTTATTTGCAAGGGTTTGTATCCTTTTTCTCACCTTCCATGCATTAAAAAAGTGTTCAAGAATACAACGCATCACGCAAAGATATATTTTGTCGAATAAGAAGTCCATTTTGACGTGAGATGTGAGAAATTCCATCTTCCTTAAGTACATCGGGATAAGAAGCTCCTCTTTTATGTATTCCTCACTTTCTGACTCCGCTGCATCGATCGAAAGGGTCTTGTCATCAATAACGTCTGCTTCAGAGAAGTCATTCCCGTCTTTTCTGGGCGTCTCTTTCTTCACGTTCCTCCGCGCTAAAGACTTTCGAATCAGCGTTTTGACATTTAATTTAGTCTTGGAAACCTCCTGCACTTCTTTTCGCGAGTAATGGAAGACAGTTGATCAGCACGGTACGCAATAACTGCCAATGCTTTCTACTGCACCGGATAACTCCACAAATGTTTTCACAACCTCCATCGCCGAAATCAAGATTCTCTTCCAGTGCAAGAATTTTATCGGTGACGGAGGTATCTTCCCGGCTGTGTGCATTTCGTTTCTTCTTCGATGCGGACCCCTGCTCATCATCTACATCAATGTTATATATACAAATCATTTTTCGAACTGGTCGGGGCGTAGAGATTGGATTAGTGTCGGTGCGCTGAAGGGGCGCGCGCAAAGGGGAGCGTTTGAATTATTTACAGCGGGGAAGGGGTCTGCGAGGAGGGGCAGCGCCTGACTTATTTTGGCACATTCCCTTAAAACACGCGCATCTCATTGAATTCTGTTTATCCTGCATTCTCGCACTTTTGTGATTTCCGATCTCCAGGATTTCTAGAATTCTTTAGAACTTTAGTAAAAGTTCTGTACACATTTACAACTGTATGTATCACGAATATAATTCATACATATCAAAACTCAATTACATAACGCATACTCCTAGCCGTTTCAAATTTTCGAGAGTATTAAATGATGGAGCACGTGCCAGAGAACAAGACGTCTGTGCACTACTGTCATCTCCGTAGCGCCATGTCGACTCCCTCTCAGAATCAAAATAGGACCGGAAGGCATCGGCGCAATTTTATGTGTGTTTGGTGCAATACAAAATCCGGCCCGGAAAGCAACCTCTCCATCACAAGTTTATTGCGCGAAGGCCATTGATTCCGCACCGCAATAAATGAGATAGGAAAACTTCACGCTAAAAATATGATTTCATTTGCGCGAAAATATCATGGGCCGTATGGAAAAGAAAGCAAGGAACTCGGAAACTTATATATGGAGAAAAGGTACTCGGTTTTCGAGAACACTCTTCACAATGGGAGACTCCTTCCAAAATTATGCCAAAGGTTAAAAAGAAATTATGTACTGAATAGCCTCGTGAAATACAGCTATTTCGGTCGCACGTCGTTAAACCAGATGTTTCAATACCCAGAAAGGGCTCTAATATCTCTGATGCATTTATAACTACAATTAATGAAGCCTATAGTGACTCAGGGCAGAATTCGTTACAGGGATTAATTGAAAGAGATGTTTTCAAGGTTGCACCCTGGTCTACAATTCAAAAAGAAAAATGATTTCATGGAACACTCATCTTAGATAAGCTTAAAACAACTGCAGAAGGAGTGAAACTAGAAAATGATCGCCTAGTTGCGCAATAATATCGAGAAAAGAGCGCCAACAAATTCCTACCAAAGCCCTACCAATTTCGCCAAAGGCGAACGGTTAATTTTATCATCACTCGCAAGGGAATCTCCCCTCACTTCATGCTAACGCAATATTAGCCCGGTAAGTATGCAGAGAAATTATTCAATGTCTCTGTATATTTAGTAGAAGCCAGTTGCTGAGATGAATGATCCCGAAAATTGTGTTAAACCGCAACTGGCAGAATATTGCATAAGTGTAATTACTGTACTGATTTATTCCTGAAGTCTGCACGACACTTGCAATATTCTGTTTTTGTAATATCTATATTCTTTCACGTTCCTTTTTCCCCCCTTTCTTTCGACGTGGTGTGGCCTAAATGAACTTAAATTCTTTTTATTGAATTAGAAAATAGGATACAGACGTGCACAAACCACCCCACTCCTCTCTCTCTCCCCTCTCCCCGTATCACCCTTCTTTGTGCCCCTCTGTTTGCCTGCCGACCCGACGAACTATGCACCGCTGGCTCGAAATACCTTACCGCCGTCCCTTTTGCACTCTTGCGCATCGTGTAGGAACCCCCGCTGGTCCTCGTCGTATAAATAAACCTCTCCTTCCCCTTCCGTCAACATATTTCCCTTCCTCAGACACCACCTCTCCGGCCTATCTCGCACTCGTAATCCTCCTCCTCCACACTCTAACAACAAACGAACAGCCCATTTCATCCCAACCGCCGCCCAACAAAACAACAACAACAATGGCCTTCCTCCGCCTCTCTGCCTTCGCCCTCCTCTGCGCTACACTCGTCTCGGCCGTCTTCGCCGCAGATCCCGCCCTCGAGCCCCGCCTTGCTGTAATCTCCTACAACTACGCCGGCCAGTCCTGCGGTACCCAGCATAAAAATTGTCGCTCGCACCTCGTCTGCGAGAAGAAGGTCTGCAAGATCCCGCGCGGCGGCGATTGCGACGGCCGCGAAGCCTTCTGCGCCAAGCATCTCCTGTGCGCTGCGAAGACCAAACGCGCCTCGAAGCAATGCCTCCCGCTCATCCCGGCCGGTGGCGACTGCCTATCCACCCCGACCCTTTGCAAGCCCGGTCTCGTCTGCGCTGGCAAGAAGTACAAGAAGAACTGTGTCCGGCCCGTCGGTCCCACCGGCTACTGTGACGCTTTCTACCCCTGCAGAGCCCGGCTTGTGTGCAAGCATGACTCGTGCCGTATCCCGATCAACGGCGATTGCAAGGACTACCCAAACGCCTGTGTCAAGAACGTCGTCTGTGCTGGCAACAAGTATAAGCTTCGCTGTGTGTACCCCGTTCCAGCTGGAGGCGAGTGCGGTAAGTACCCGCTTCAGGTCTGCGCTTCGGGCCTCGCCTGCCGTAACTACCGTTGCGTCGGCTCGGTTGTGAAGGAGGGCGGGAACTGCCTCCCCAAGGGCTCCAAGTGCGCGTCTGGCCTCGTCTGCCTCAGCGACAAGTACCAGAAGAAGTGCGTTCGTCCCAGCGGCGATATGGGCTCCTGTAAGACCCAGTTCCAGGTCTGTGAGAAGGATCTGACGTGCAGGTTTGGCGTTTGTAGAAACGCAGTGGATGAGTCAAGCGCCCGCTGCTCGAAGGGGCGTCCGTGCCCGTCTGGTCTCATCTGCCGTGCAGGCGGAAATGGTGGCATCCGCAAAACGTGCCAGCTTCTCAACGGCGTCGGTGGCTTCTGCACGATGGGCCTGGAGATACAGTGCAAAGACGGACTCGTCTGCAAGAGTGGGACCTGCAAGTACCGTTAGAAGACCGGCTGGTATTCTGCCTGGCCCACATCTCCCGTGTGAGTAAGTTTGTTCGCAAGTCAGTCAAGAGATGATAGATATTGAGACAGATTAAGTATGACAGAGAAAAGCTTTCGTAGTTTGAAATGCAGACGTTGTAGATTGCATTTTTTCATTGATATATCACATTTGTAACCAGCCCCCCTTCTCCTCACCCTCTCGTTGTGTGTGTCCTTTTAGCCGAGAGTTTTCTTCTTACTTTTGGGCTGTTTTTCTTACTGGAGCAGACGACTTGTTGGAGATGAGGAAGTAAAAAAATTCAGTTCGGGAAAATGATTTTTTTTTATCAAAATAAGATATCAAAAGTTCGGGTATTTCAGCGTTTGTTTTCTAAGAAATCTTTCGTTCATATACGTCTACTTCATCATGAGCACAACTTCAAGTGCACTCTACATCTGATATTCGGCAGTTAATTATAGTTCGTATGCATGTCCAGGAAGAATAGATAGAAACAAGAATCTAAAGTGGGTTTGAATTAAGTGTCATGAATCTCACGCGGCGAGCGTGGGAAGCAACGCAGTGAAATGCACATCGCTCGATGTTTTCCACTCAACTTGTTTTAAATTCAAACAATCCTAGCAAAAACATAAAAACTCACGGTAGATAATCACAAGGATTTAGCTATCCTATTTACACTTATGCATTAATCCTACACACGTAAGCATTACAACCATTAGTATGTCGCTTTTTTTCCAAGTTGAATTCAAAGCTGGGAAAACTACGTCACCAAGTCGGAAAACTACAAAATAAATTTTCATGGAAAAATATCGATAAATCTTATAATTCAATTCAGTGAAGAATAATATAACTGTAACAGAAATATCTACGATAACCGTTATAAACAGCAGCATAACTTAGCTTATTACATCCTTTTAAAGTTTTAGAGCAATCCTCACTGTATTAGATCATGAATTAAAAGTAAAAGAAACACGAAGATATCGAGAAATCGTAGGCATACAATAAAATTCTATAATAAGTTGGGGTTTAATTTAAATACAAGCTACCTAAATTTTCTCCATTTCAGGATCAAGTTATCGAGCCTACGATAAACTTGAAAGTGTAAATACAAAAATCCAAGTTTGTGAGGCAGTTGATGTTTACATAAAATTGTTCTGGCATTTTGTTTTATGCATCAGTAATACAAGCACACCTGGTATGAAAAATTTAAGTTTCGTTCATATTTCTCTTGCTCTACTGGGAAAAGAAAATAAATCTTGGCTTATGGCAATCAAAAAATGAAATTTCGATATTTTTCCAATCAGAATTTGCAACTTGATTTTTAATTAAAAAAAGAAAAGAGTTGTGCTCATCTAAATTATTGTAATGATCTGCTCTGGATGTACGTAAATAAGATATATGTTTTTCCTGTAGTTTTCTTTTAGACTATTTCAATAAACATCGCAGACGGATGCTAAAAATATTAATTATATAATAATAAATCCATAAGTTCCTTTAAAATAAATTCAAAATTTTATTATTTATTTTTGCATTTCGACAATTACTACTGTAAATGTTTTTCTGAAGTACAGGAAAAACAGTTTAAAAAATGAAAAAGATTTTAAAGAACTTTTTATCAGGCCTCTATACAACAATATTTTGAAATATTGCAATATATTCTTATCGTTCCCAATAAATTTCAATATATTATAATAATATATATATATATATATGTATATAATTTTTATATATATCCAATAAATTTCAATATATTATGACCCTGCGCAATAAATTGCAATATCTTCTTCCGCCGCCCAATCTATTGCAATCTATTGGAATATATTTCAATATTTTTGCAATATTTGCAAAAATATTGGGAGATATGAAACCACATCGAAAAATCCACCCGATGTTTTAGTAGGATGTCGGGAAAAGGCCATTTAATTGACATGAACGAACAAAATGCGCGCTTCCAGCTGTGTAACACGATCATTAGTACGTCCCGATCGCGTCCCATGGTAAGACTCTGCCACTGTGTGAACGTCCCAGAACCGCTCATTGTAACGCAGAAACAGTAGAGCTTCAAGCAATTCTGAGGACATCGATGCCCTTCCGTTTTCAATCACGTGCTTTGAAACGCTCAAAACCCTTTCGACAGCTGCTGCGGACCCTAGAATAAACCCAAACGGGATATATTCGAATCATTCGAATCAATCTGTGCACTTCCAAGTTAAACTTGTGGCTATAGCAACCAACCAGAGGTTTCTTGCAGTCACGCGAAATCTTGCGATTCGTGGAACAGTTGTCCGCAATGAGACAGACGGCCCAATTTTCGAACTTCTGTCCGAAGAATGCCATATTCTCGCGAGAGAATTTGACAAGAACAATAGCGGTGAATTTGGTGGTTGTATGGTCAAGATCATCTGTATCCTCGTTGTCCTTTAAGCTCAGCTTTGACGCGTCATTGGAATCATCAGAGGTGATCTGCGCCACCGGTTAAAGTGCAATCAGTGTCTGCCTCGTTACGTGCTCGTGGCGCGTAGTTCCCTCCCTGCGAACAAAGACTGGGTAAAAGTAAAAGAGAAGCATCGCAACGAAATGAACCCCATGGCACGTCCAGCCATCAAAAATAAGGGCACCTTTCTTGCCGTCTATCTCAGCCTTGATACGACGCTCAATAATATCCACGAGCTGAATAAGGGTAGCTTGCAAAGTCCTGGGTGTGATGTGGATATTTGAACCGCAGAACAGCCGTGTTTCGTCGTCTTCGACTGCACTGGTCGGCATGGAACGCATGAAAATGTAGCGAATCTAGCTATACAGCGTTTATTCATAGTCTGAAACACGACCCATTTTGAAGGACTGGTCAGGACGATGTTTAGGAAGTGGGTGTTTCTTTTTCTCAGCGGCATACATCTGTTGGAGTAGCTCGTCCTGCGCAGACAGGGTCTTTCCTTTTCTGTAGCAACAGCGGAGGTGAAAGTACGGGTTCTAAAACCCACTTTTTTTTGAAAGAGATCACTTTGCGTATGGAAAGAGGATTAGGACAGTGGTGTAGAAAGAAAAAGGCGCGACAAAGCGACACCACACTCTCGAACCTCTCTCGTCTCACAGCCGACAAAGGGCATTAAAGTCTGCACGACCTCCTTGGGAGCAGATGTCTTCGGGCGGTTTTTCATGGTTCTCATTCCTTAACGGAGGAATGAGAGCGGGGGAATGAAGGTTAGTAGATGTCAGTCCTGCGAAACGGTACGGGGCGTGCTGGTTAAGTTTCAATGCAACTAGAATATAGTGCATGGGTCGCATGGGTAGCATCACCACCGCCACCGTCGGCCGTCGAGAGCACAAATATTTCCCACGTAGTTGCAGCAGATTAATAAAGCAGATATGGATTTCTCATTATTTTTGAGGCGTCTAATTTCATTGAATTTAAACGAGATAAAGTATTTAAATTGAAAGTTGGAATTTTTCGAAATCGAGAAGTAACATTCCGTCTGCGAGATTTCAAAAATGAAGTTCGAGCAAAATTTTCACGTTGGCACAGAATTTAAATATTGAAATATATTGCAATATATTGCAATTGTTGATGAACATGCGCAATATATTGTAATATTTCAGCATGCAGCCCAATATGTTACAATAAATTTTAGCCCTCTTGCAATATATTGCAATATATTATTGCAATACATTGTATATGAAATATATTGAAATATATTGGGACAGAGCCCTGTACGTAGGTCACTACATAGTTGTCTAGTACTAATTATTCAAGCATGCTTGTCAATAAACTCTAAATCCGAAGCCACTGAAACAGAACGTCCACTGAGTAAACTAGGCTGTTCTTTTTGCCTGTATGGTATCCTTGTATCGATACTTAGGAATTTTTCAATCTCCATGGTTGAGTAGAGAAAGAAAGAAAAGAAAGAAGCTCATGTATTGTTAAGACTACTTAGTAAATACAACTCCTTGAAGTATTTTACAACATATAGGAAGTGGTGATAAGCTCTACAGGTTTTCATGCAATACCTGGATAGAAATTGAAAAATGTAGATACTATTATGTTCCTACATAACAAAAAAAATACCCTAAAACATTTTCTTCAAAACAAACTTCAATAATATAAAAATTCAAATACATAAGTACCACATTAAAGAATTATCACAATTGATAAAAACCAAAATTAAAAAGCAACATTTTAATTTAAAACGTCGCTCCACATCCTTAAACTTAAATACCGTATGAAAAATCTCTTCTCTACTTTTTTTATTTTTCTCCTCTGCTTCTGTTTTAATCATCTCCTCACTCTGTAGAGCAGGACTCTATTACATCATTTCTCAACGGTACTCCAAAAATTCTCAAAATCCAACTCACTGTCGTTCTCAATAATAAAAAAATATATCCTCATCTTTTGATTCAATAACAGCCTTGCCAATTACATATATTTACATTTATATCTATATTTATGTTTATATTTATATTTGTATTTGTATTGAACGATTTTTTCTTGGTTTTTTTAGAACTGACTTCTTTTGAAATCACTTTTGAGAGTTAAAGGTATCCCAAACAAGCTGCGGAGAAATTTTATAATGTTGAGAATATTTGTCTATTTTCATTTTCATAGAAATTTTACCCTGTGGTGTGCGGAAGGATCTTTCCTCGGTAAAAAATAACTCTTGCATTTATAAAATTGAACATTTTCACATAACCTTGCATCAATTGTCATTGACGCAAAAGATGTGTTAAATTTTATTTTTGAAGCAATAAACGAAAAAATACTACGTTTATTATACTAAGGTAATGAACTCTTTAGATTCATTTTTACGGAAATGCAATAGAATAAATTCTATTTATTTTGCTGGATTAGTTTTGATGTTTCTCGAGGTGCTATTAATCTTTTTCATATTAAATGAAACGAAAATGTTTTTCGACTAAAGGTGGATAAAAAAGAGAAAATTTCTGAGTAATTATGACCAAACAATGCCCACAATATAACCACATGCAACGATTGTTGAAAAATGCCTTTGATGTTGCTGAACAACGCACCGTTACTTCTTTTCCAGGTCATCGCTTCCAGCTCATACGAGAAAATTGAAGCAATGCAATTTTGTATTTCGCACTTGACATGCTGTACTTGAATCGTTAAGCTCAGTTCTTGCAATGCAACTTGATGGTGTTTAGAGAAAAAAATTCTATATCTAATATGCTGCCTTGATTAATAGTTGTTCTTTTTTTTTTTACTGGAGCGTTCGAGGTTGAAGAGTAAAGTGCCGAACAATTTGTGAAAGGACTGCATCAAAAACCTAAATACTTTTGATGAATTGCTCGCGTTTTATTTTACTTCATAAATATTGAGGCCAACGACTTTGTATCAGAGCAGAATATAGCGTGACGAGCCGAGGAACAGGCAGTTCGTGTAACAGCCAGGCGTGGCAGTTCAACAACACAACGATACAATTTTCGGGCTGGTGATTCAAGTTGGAAGTGCCTGGCGAATGTAGTACATCTGTACTTTAACGGTATTTTCTTTATCGCTTGGTTTCAAATCGTTAAAAATGGGCCGCATGGTTTACCAAATGCGGCCAAATCAGATTTCCTTCCATAAAATAAATTCCAACCGCACTTCCTGGTCTTCCAGTCCCTTGGCAGAGCCGGATTGTCAGAGAATTCACCTCACGCCCCAGTCGATCACGTACCGGTTCTCCGCCTCCTCCAACCGGACGGGCACGCCGTCAGGAAAGCGGCGTCGAATCACGATAACATGCTCAAGCCCCGCCCTCACCTTCGCCCGAATCTCGACGCGATGCGCGAGCCCTGAAATCTTGACGCGTCGCTGCACGCCCTCCCGCGCGCACCTCGACGTCGGGTTACAAAACGACTCTTCGAGCGTGGCATTCGCGGCCAGATGCTGCTGGTACATGAGCCCGGAGTTACTCCCCGCGACATAGCACTTGATGCGCGCGCTATCGCCACCGGGAAAAATCTCGAAGAGCGCGCCGAACGGGCGCATCATCAAAGCATTCACGAGGTTCGCGCCGTGGATCCCGACGACAAAGCCCACCTCGCTGAACCATCTTACCTGTTCGCGGAAAGGCTGCCTCGGCGTTGGCGTCAACTCTCGTACAGACGCGCCGACCCGGTCGCCCTCTTCCCGGAGCATCTGTCTAAACCACGCTTCGTCCGCGTCCGAGAACCTCCGCCAGTAATCGCCCAGGTATCGATGCGGCGGCTCCGGATCCGGGTTACTCTGCCGTCGCGCATAGCCCAGCACGAGCGGCGGCGGCTCGATCACGG
>JAVCKV010315592.1:0-14085 GCA_032274145.1 Herpochondria borealis
CCGCGCAGGCCATGTGTGAATACGCCCCTGGGACGCCTTGAAATGCAATACGAGCTCGATTGGTCACCTCGGGATTGTAACCAACGTGGAAAACTTCGGGAAACTTGTCACGATGGTCGAATGGATGAATCCTCGCTACGTGCGCTGATCGAAGAGATCCAATCGGGAGAGACAACAGCTGATGCTGCAGTCGCCCAGTTGCGACGCTTGCCGTTTACCGAGCTAGCCGACGGCGTAAACGCAAAGATCGATCATCACCGTTTGCTGCGTCAGGGCCTTCCCGAGGCCATTTACGGTCCGGGGAAATCACCCGAACAGTGCGTGGCGATCGTGTCGGAGTTGCTGACACATGGTGAGGGTCCTGTTGTGCTCACCCGTGTGAGCGACGAGCAGAAAGCCGCGTTGGATGTAGCGCATCCTGAATCGACCTGTTTCGGAAACGTGCTTACATGGCGTACGCCGACCACCACGTCGGAACGCACCGTGGCGGTGGTGACGGCCGGGACTGCAGATAGTCCGGTTGGCAACGAGTGTGAGGCAACGCTGCGTGCGTATGGCACGCCCGTGGATCGTATCGACGATGTTGGTGTGGCTGGACTTCACCGCTTGCTCGCCGAGGTCGACCGAATCACGTCGGCTGACATCGTGATTGTTATCGCTGGCATGGAAGGTGCGCTTGCATCGGTTGTCGGCGGGCTCTGTGCTCGGCCGGTTATCGCTGTCCCTACGAGTGTTGGCTATGGGGCTGGGCTTGAGGGTGTGACCGCGTTACTCGGCATGCTCGCTTCGTGTGCCGCGGGCATTTCCGTTGTTGGTATCGACAACGGTTACGGCGCTGCGGTTAGTGCGATGCGGATGATTGGACTGGCCGACCAGTGACCGTAACGACGCTGTGGATTCATCCGTTTAACGGCATCGCTGGCGACATGACGCTCGGGGCGCTCATCGATGCGGGGGCCGATGTTGGGCAGCTCCGCGCCGATCTCGAAACGCTCGGTGTCGAAGGCTGGACCCTCAATGTCGAAGACATCTTTCGAAACGGCATCGGTGCAAAGAACGTCACGGTCGACGCTCACGAGGGCCACATCCATCGCACGGCAAAAGACATCATCGACCTGGTCGCGAATGCTGGCTTGCCCGATCGTGTGACCGAGCGGGCAACTTCGGTGTTTCTGGCGCTTGCTAAGGCGGAGGGTCACGTGCATCGTGCTGACCCCGAAACAGTCCACTTCCATGAAGTTGGTGGCATCGATGCGATTATCGACGTTGTGGGCTCGTGTCTCGCGCTCGAGCAGCTCGACGTCTCCCAGATCGTTGTTGCACCTGTTGCTGTTGGCAACGGAATCGCAAAGAGCGCACACGGGCTTATCCCAAACCCGGCTCCCGCAACCGTCCAACTCCTCGAAGGAGTACCGGTCAAGGGCCTCGATGTTCGTGTCGAGCTGACCACACCGACCGGAGCCGCCATCGTCGCTGCGCTCGCGACGAGTTACGGACCAATGCCCGATATGACGATTCGTAGTTCGGGGTTTGGTGCGGGCGACAACGAGCTCGACGCACATCCAAACCTGCTGCACGTGGTGCTAGGGGATGCCGAACCAGCGCCTGCCGATGTTCTGGTTGTGCTCGAGACAAACGTTGATGATCTGAGCGGCGAATACGTCGCACACGCAGTGACACAGCTAATGGCTGCGGGAGCGTTAGACGCGTGGGTTACGCCTATCGATATGAAGAAGGGCCGTCCGGCGAGCCAGATTTCGGCATTGGTCAACCCAATCGACCTCGATCGCATAGGTGAGACGCTTCTTGCCGAGACTGGATCGATTGGATTCCGCTCGCACGGTGTCGACCGACGGTCGCTGGTCCGCACGATCGAGACCGTCGAGGTTGACGGTCACCGCATCGCGATTAAGCACACCCGACTGACGCACAAAGCCGAATACGACGATGTTGCGAAGGCCGCCGAGGCACTGGGGCGCCCAGCTCGCAGCATTGCGTCCGAAGCTGAAGCATTGTCGTCGGGTACGGTCAACCTATGACGAACGATCGCTTGTATTTTCGCCAGCTTCTCTCAGGACGAGACTTCGCACAGGAAGATCCATTTGCCCAACAGATGGTGAACTTTGTGTACCTGATTGGTGATCGCGAGACAAAGGAAGCGGTCATTGTTGACCCGGCCTATGACCCGGCAGGCATTCTGGACATTCTTGCCGCTGACGACATGACCTGTGTCGGCATGCTCGGCACCCACTATCACGCCGATCATGTCGGTGGCTCAATGATGGGGCTCACCGTCTCGGGTGCAGCCGAATTGCTCGGCGAGACAAACGTCCCGTTACATATCCAGACAGACGAGGCCGAGTACGTAAAGAAGGTGACCGGGCTCACCGACGCCAACCTCATCCAACACAATGGCAGCTCATCGATCGATGTCGGAGCGATTTCGATCGACCTACTTCATACCCCGGGTCACACGCCTGGGTCGCAGTCGTTTCTTGTCGACAACCGGTTGATTGCCGGCGACACGTTGTTCCTCCAAGGATGCGGTCGAACCGACCTTCCTGGAGGCGACCCCGAGCAGCTCTATCACAGCCTCACAAAGGTCCTGTCACATGTTCCCGATGACGCGGTTCTGTTTCCGGGTCATCAATATTCTCCGGAATCAAGCGCGACGATGGGCGAGACCCGCGCACAGAACATGGTGTTTGCGCCCAAGAGTGCCGAGCAGTGGATGTCGATGTTTGGCCACTAGGTCGTCCTAGTGACAAACAGTTAGCCGGTTTGTGAATCTTCGAGAATGTACGGCGTGTACCAGATGTTCTGGCATGACGGGCAGCTCACATGTACTCGTCGACCGATCGGGTCGTCGAGATCTACCTGACATTCGGTGCCACAGCGTGGGCATTCCTTGTCAAAGGTGATGTCTACGGCTTGTTGCAAGGTTTCGATATCGTCCTCGCTGCGTTCGGACTTGCGACGCTTGCGCTCATCGCCACCGAAGAACTTCGGGCGGTTTGCCCAAAAGCCATTCTTCTTTGGCTCTTCGCTCGGGCGCATGTCTGCCCAAGGATCGGGTTTTTGCGGTGCAGGTGCTGCGTCGAGCGCAACCCAGCCTGTGCCGCCGGTGAGTAGTGGCCCGTCCTCATGAGATGACGGGGTTGGTTCTTCCGGTGTCGATGACTGTGGCACGTCGATGTCTGGGCGAAGCGGAATGACGTTGTCATGTGCGGTGTCATCGCCGGAGAAGTCGATCAGTTCGCCGAGGTCGGTTTCGATTTCATCAGCTGCGGCGATCGAGTCGAACGTTTGGTTCTCGTAGAGCTCTTCGCCGTGGAGTGTGAGGCGGTCTTGTTCGATGTCTTCGCTATCGAGGTTGAGGTCAAAGAGGTCGAGGCCAGGTACCTCGAACGTGTCGGTGGACGGAGCGACGGGTTCGGCGTCGTTGGCGAGTCCTGCAAGGCTCATTGGAGCGAGATCGTCGAAGACCTCGACCGGTTCAGCGGCTTGTGTGGGTAGTTCGATTCCCGGGGCGCTTGTAACGCTCTCGGGAAGCTCCGGGTTTTGAAGATCGGAAATATCGAGATCGGCTATTTCGTGGTCGGCAGTGTTGAGATCACCAACATCGATTGTCATGTCCGCGAAGTCAGCAAATTCGGTGGCCTCGGCGAAGTCAGCGAACTCGGTTACTTCGATGTGTTCGCTGGCATCTGCTGGTTCAGTGAAGTCGGAAAATTCGTCGGTTTCATCGGCGACAAAGGTTTCGGTGAGCGTTGAATCATCGACGAGTTCGGGGTCCTCGAACAATGCTCGAATTTCGTCGACGTCGGTGTCGAATGGCTCACTATCGATGGGCTCGGTCGCAACAGGTTCAGGATCGGAGACAGTTTCTGGTTCGAAAGCGAACGGGTCGCTATGCAGATCGTCTGTTCCAAATGCGTCTGCGTTGTTGAAGGTATCGGTGTTTGCAAACGGATCGGCGAGGGGCCCCGGTGCGCTGGCAGTCTCAAGTTCGTGGGCTTCGTTGACTTGTTGAATTTCGTCATCGTCGAGTTCAAACACGAGCGAGTCATCGTCGAGTTCAAAGGGCACAAACGCAATGTCTTCTACCGCTTCTACCGCTTTGACTTCTACCTGTTCGACGGTGTCGTCGACAGTCTCTTCAGCGAGGTCCTCAGTGTCAAACGTGATATCGGAAGTATCGCCATCAAAGGTGAGCGACAAGTCCTCGACGGACTCTTCGATCTCGACACGTTCGTGAATGCCGTCTTCGTGAATTCCGTCTTCGTGATTGTCACCGAGGGCTTCAACAACGATCTCTTTGGCTGGTTCTTCATCGACAACGATGGTGTCTACGACGGCATTAGGGGCAAACGGTTCGCCGAGGTCTAGCTCGGGCCACGGCGCAAGCTCACTCAGCGCATCTTCGATTACTGGTGAGTCAAGATCTGCCGTTGCACGCGGCTCAAGAAGTGCTCGAATACTGGAGGTATCGATCTCCAGAGGAGCCAAGGGCTCAGGCAACGATGATGGTGAGATTTCCGCAACAGGGGGCACGTCTGCAACTAGTGCCTTTGCTTCGAGAGTTGCCGTGCCTTCAACCGCGGCAACGACGTCAACATCAGAGTCTTCGCCAGCGTCGACGTCGGCGTCGACCGCTGCCTCTAGTGGTGATGGTTCTTTGGATTGCGCCGTCTCAGCTGCTGCTGAGATGCGGGCGCGCTTGTCCGCCGACGCGAGTGACCGGGCAGTTGGACTGTCCGGTGCAACGTCGCGAAGAACCGTCTGGAAGGACGGCCATTCGAACTGCTCCTCGTGCGGCATGTAGTTAGGTCTCCAGTTGGGCGGGGGTAGAGGTCTCCATCGCAGCAACGTGACCTCGCCCAGAACTATCGGAGTGCTCACGTCGAAACTGAGCAAAAACATCCCAAATTTCCATAAATCGATGCCCTTACGCATGGAAACTAAGAAAGCCCGGCGGGGCACCGATGAAGGTTTGTGCACGCACCGATCGACGTTGAGAGTCCCGCCGCAAGAATTGCTCGTCTTGAGCACGAGTTGCGTACTGCGGTTGAACGCGCCACCGTTGCTGAAGAGCAATTGCGTCGGGTACATATTGCGGTACGTGCCTTCAAAGACAAGCAACTGCAGGCACGAGCTGATGCAGCCAACGCTCAGGCGCCACCAGCAGAAGCTGCATCAAACGGTTTGTACCGGTCTTGGGCGGTCAACGACCCCACCCTCGATGAGCGTCTCGATAACTATCTACAAAGCGACTTCGAACCCGATCGCTCTCGCGACTGGATGCTTGGCGAATAGCCGCAGCGTTGTTTATTGCAGCGTGAATTCGATGCGCCGGCTGGCGTTTTTGTCTTCCTTGCCGTCCACGATTACGGGTTCGGCTTCACCAAATCCGCGGGCGACAAGACGTGAGCCGTCGATGCCCTGCGAAATCAGAAACTCTCGGACAGCGCGAGCCCGCCGGTCCGAAAGACGCAGGTTTGCGTCTGCGTCGCCATCGGTATCGGTGTGGCCTTCGATCAGCGCATTTGCTTCAGGATTGTCAGTGAAATAGGTGACAGCCTTTTGGAGTTCGGTCTTTCCAGCCTCGGTGATCACCGAAGAGATGACTTCGAACTGGATGTTGCCGAGGTTCAACACCGTGTTGATCGTTGGCGGTTGGAGCACGCTGTCGATAACAAGGACGTTGCCGTTTTGTGCCTCGAAGGAGTCGAGCGCGATGCGTGTCGTGCCATTGAGAACAATGTCGCCGTCTTCGGCATCGACAAAGATTGGAAGCCCGGCACGTGTCATGAGGTTGCCGCCAACGGTTTCGAGAAGCAGCTCCGACGTCAAACGCTGGTCAACAAAGTGGTAATCGATCAGCTGTTCCGCGGCGATTGCATCTTGGGCAAGTTGGTCGCGCTGCTCTTGAGTAAGTGCCGATATGGCTGCATCGGAAGGCGCAAACAGGGTGAACTCGAGGGGATTGCCATCCGCGTCTACGGTCTGCTCGAGGGCTGCCTGTAGCCCTAAGGGAGCACCGAGTTCGGCGAACTGGCTCGTGCCAGATTCCACGCCCACAAGGTTCCACACGCTTGGAGGAATAGTGGATTCTGGTGTGGTGGGCTCGGTTGTGGTCGCTGGTTCGGTAGTTGTGGCCGCGTCGGTGGTTGTTGGTTCGGTGGTCTCTGAAACGTCGGCTGTTTGTGCGGTGTCGGTCTCGTTTGCGGCGTCGCCGTCGTTGTTGTCCTCGGAGCCATCGCTCAGCCAAAACACTAAGGCGAGCACCGCAGCAGCCAATAGCAGCAGGATGAGCCATGCCCATGAGCGCTTGCGTTCTGGATCGGGGGCGTTCGACTCGATAAACAGGTCGTTGAGGTCTTTGTCCACCTTCGGTGCAGGTTTTGATACCGACGTGTAGGAGCGAGAACCGACGCCGGCGACGTCGCTATCGAGATGTTCAATTTTCGACGTCTCGTCGGAGGCCGCGGCGCCGGCGACGATGGCGGAGCCGGCGAGTGCAGCGCCGAGTCCAAGTCCGTCTGGTCGGTCGTGCTCGTCGCTGTAGTTATGGGTCGATTCATCGATGGAGAGTCCGTCGAGGGCGATGAGGTCGCTGACCGCCTGGTCTTCAACGAGGTCGTCGATTGGCATGGAGACGTCTTCGTCGGAACCAAGAGACATGACGTCTTCGTTGGCACCAAGAGACATGACGTCTTCGTCGGCACCAAATGATTCGATGAATCCCATGCGCTCTTCGGTGTCGATCGGGTCTGGCGTGTCGGGGATCTCGGTCGATACGTCGGGTAGTTCGATAGTGGTTGTGTCAGACCAGTCGATCGTTGCGTCGGCGAGATCGAGGTCGAGGTCGCTGTCACCGGGAAGAGCTTCGATATCACTGACGAGTTCATCGATGCTGTCGGGGCTATCGGGGAGCGTGATCCCTTCGGGTTCGATGAGTTCGGGGAGTTCGATTTCGGGGAGTTCAATGTCGGGGAGTTCAATGTCCTCGGGTTCGATGATCTCGGTGGTCGCTACCTCGATATCGTCGCCGATGACAAAGGTGTCAGCGGTGTCCGTGTCGAAGGCGTCCGGTTCCGATTCCGATTCCGATTCCGATCCAGGAAGGTCAGCGTCAAACGCGGCGACGGTCTGATCGTCTGTCGAAACGCTGGCCAGCGAATCCTTGGCTTGATCAGCCAATGCCCCAAGACGACTTGACGTTTCGGGCGCAGGCGCAGGCGCTGGTTCTGGTTCTGGCGCAGGTTCGGGCTCGGGCACAGCGGCGGCGATTGCCACAGAATCGTCGAGCGTAGGTGTCTCATCTTGAACGTTGGGAGACAGAACGCTGTCGGGCTCGTTGGTCGGGGAGTCCTCGACAGGACCACGCACGCGCTCCAACATTTCTTTTGCGCGTTCGGCAAGGGAATCGATATTGCTCATGCCAGCGGAGTTTTCGTTCATTGCATCGCCTTGATGTGGATGAAAAGCAGGTCTTGCCTAACGACTGAACGGTAGCCGAGCAAAGGCTGTATTTGGTGCTTACCAAGCGATCGTTGATCCATGTGGTCAGCCTGTCGCAAGGACCTCGGGAAGCTCGGCGAGAGTGCGAACAACAAGCGTTGGTGTGATTGGTCCAACGACCGGCTTCCCGCTCGGGTTGTACCAGCACGTGGACATTCCCGCGTTTGCACCAGCCGCGATGTCTGACGTCAAGCTGTCGCCAACGATCACGCTGTCCTGAGGTGACCATGGTGTAAATCCGAGGTGGTCAAAGATCGCCGGGTCAGGTTTGGCGACGCCGACCTCTCCGCTGATGGCGACACCGGCAAAGAAGTGCGCGAGGTCGAGGCGTTCGAGCCGTCGTCGTTGCACCGACCCAATACCGTTTGTTACCAGGCCAATGCGCGAGTCCGACAGCGCCGTCAGCACCGAGCGGGCATCGTCGTAAAGCTCACCATGGTTTCCAAGGGACCGCAGATATTGGGCCCCGAGTTCTTCGGGGTCGGCCACGATGTTGAGCTTGTCGAGCAACTGGATGAAGCGAAGGTTCTTTACTTCGTTGGGAGAGAGCTCGCCGTTTTCGACACGTTTCCATAGCGCAACGTTGATTCGTTGGTACGTCTCGAGGTGCTGTGATGGTTGATCAACGCCGATGGTGCCGAGCGTTTCGGCGAAGGCCAGGGCTTCTGAGGTATCGCTGTCGAGCAGGGTGTGGTCAAGGTCAAAAACGATGGTGGTGAAGCGCACGGGGCCATTCAATCAGCGAATTGGGCTACGGGCAGCAGGTGTTGCCGGCCATCTTGTCGAGAACCACGTTTTCGAATATCTCGGCGTCGCCGGTTTTGACGTACCACTCCCATCGAGTGTCGTCGGGGCCGGTAACCCACGTTTCGGTTTTTTCTGCGTAGCAGCAGACGGTGTCGTCGATTCCGGTCGTGTCCAGACCGCTTGCGGCGATTCGTTGTTCGGCATCGCTTACCTGGGATGCTTGTTCGACTTCGACGCCGAGGTGGTTCAGCGTTCCGCCAGGACCTTCTCCTTCGAAGAGCACGAGCTTGAGCGGCGGGTTCTCGATTGCGAAGTTGGCGTAGCCCGGGCGGCGTTTGGTGACCGGGGTAGCAAACATCTTTTCGTAGAACGTGACGGAGGCGTCGAGGTCGTCGACGTTGAGTGCAAGTTGTAGGCGCATGGAGGGTTCCAATCCAGAGTCGTTTAGATAACTATCGATACGTTAACAACATATCGACAGATGTCAATACGTCCGATAGGGTTTTGTTATGGACGATCTCTGCTGCGCCCCACTTCTCCGTGAACCCCTCGACGACGATGCTGCAGAGAGGCTCGCCGGAATCCTTAAGGCACTTGCCGACCCAGTACGCCTGAAATTGGTGAGCATCATTGCCAACCAAGGTGAAGGTTGTGCGTGTGATTTTCCCGAGATGCTCGGCAAGACTCAACCTACGGTCAGCCACCACCTCAGTCAGTTGGTCGCTGCAGGCATTCTCGAACGAGAGCAGCGCGGCAAGTGGGCCTGGTTTACCGTAAGCCAGAGTCGGCTATTGGAGATCTGTGCTGTTCTTTGCTGAACGGTGGCAGCAACGCAAAGGCCATTGCCGCTAGTGGGATGGTCGAGAGCAGAAGGATTGCGCTTGGGTACGAACCAACACCTGATTCAAGAAGGGCTAGAGCTACCGGTCCTGTCGCCGAGGCTCCCACGTTAAGCAACGTCAGGGTTCCCTGAATGGAACCGAGATGGCCAGTGCCAAACCACTCGGGTAGCAGCGTTGCCGAGACCGTACGGGTTGCGCCGCCGGCAGCACCGAGCAAGATCGCATACGTAAACACCGCAAGCCCAGGTGCAGCGTTTGCCGCAAGCAGATGCGCAGCAAACAAGAGCGCCACGCTGATAGCGGGGAGATATCGGCTTCCTAGCCTGTCGGCTGCAAGACCAAATCCGAAGCCAGCCACGGTGGAGCCAAGGACCTGTGGCAGAAACATGGCCGCAGCACCCTCCTTGCTCAGTCCAGCCTGAGTGAGGAGATCGATCTGATGGAAGTTCAGAGCGGTGCTCAACATTCCGGCCGACCCACTGATGGCCGCGAGGATCCAGAACCCTCGGGTCCGTAATGCTTGACCGCGGTCGTAAGAGGTTATGTCGGCAGCAAGTGAGGAGTCTTGCGGTGCGGAGGTCTGGGAGCTCGTTGGCATGGACCGCAAGCCAAACCAAGCGAGCGGGCTGACCGTGAGGGCGATACCCGCCGCGGCGACAAGCCACGCACTGCGCCAACCCACCAAGGCAATTGTTGCCGCGAGGACGATTGGCACAAGCGCCATCAAGCCGCCGGTCACCGTGGCAAAGACGCCAATAGCGGTTCCGCGGTTTTGCACGAACCTCAGCGAAACAGTGACGGTACTGACAAGCGATAGCGAACCTTGGCCGAGCAGGCGAATGCCAATGAACCCAACCGCCAACGAAAGGAACCCTTGAACAAAGGACATGTTGATCAGCGCCAAGGCAAAGAGCCCACCGATGATCACCTGGGCCACGCGAACCCCACGACGATCTACAAAACGCCCCACGGACGGCAAAAAGAGCGAGCCGGTGAGCGT
This sequence comes from Herpochondria borealis, assembly GCA_032274145.1. Classification (NCBI taxonomy): domain Eukaryota; phylum Rhodophyta; class Florideophyceae; order Ceramiales; family Ceramiaceae; genus Herpochondria; species Herpochondria borealis. Next base: position 10,114 of record JAVCKV010315592.1, read on the forward strand.
GCCGATCAGGTACGCCGTGCTGACTTCGGCGCGGCTTAGGCCGAGGTCCTCAACGAAGTGATCGATAAAAACGGAAACCCCAATTGTTTGGCCTGGGCCAGTAAGTACCGATGCCAAAATCGCGCTACCGAGAATGAGCGCAGCGTTGCCGCGGAACATGGACTCGCGAGGTGGGGTTCGAGTCTCCGTTGTGCTCACTGCGATAACGCTAGGACCGCCGTGGTTGAAATGGCGGCGTGCTTACGAAGTCTCTATGAGCGTTTGAGTAGTCGTTCGATACGTGCGAGATGACGTTCCGCGTCGATGGACGCCGCGAGTTCGGCGAACCCTGCATCGGGGCCAGTCCACTCGAGGGTGGAGACGTTGTCGTCGACAGGGGCATCGAGCTCGATCGTGGCGATTCGTCGGAACAAGAACGCGAGGTCTTGGTTGTCGGCGAAGGTCTGCGCGAGCTTTGCGCCACTGCGCACGGTGATGTCCCATTGACCTGACGCCAACGGAATGTCCTCGAGCTTCCCGTAGCGAGACAACACGGCACTTGTTGATTTGGCGCCCCATCCGGCCAGTCCGGGGAAACCGTCGGCACTATCGCCGACAAGGGCGAGGTAGTCCGAAATCGACCCGGGATCGACACCGAACTTTTCTCGCACGCCGGCTTCGTCATACCGGACTTCTTTGCGGCGATCGAACTGCACGATGTTGCGCTCATCGGAAACACATTGTGCGAGGTCTTTATCGGGGGTGCAGATGATGACCTCATCCACGGCGGGGTCATCGGCGTATCGATTTGCGGCGGCACCGAGTGCGTCGTCGGCTTCGAATTCGACCATGGGCCAGACAACAAATCCGGCGGCGGCGAGGACGTCTTCGAGGAGCTGGAACTGGGACCGGATTCCGTCCTCAATGTCGGAGCCATCTTTGTAGTCGTCCCAGAGTTCGTTTCGGAACGACTCGATGACATGGTCGGTCGCAATGCCAATGTGGGTGGCCCCTTGTTCGAGGAGCTGGATCATCGATCCCAAGACGCCGCGGACCGCGCCAACCTCTTGGCCATCGGCGGTTACATGCGACGGCGCCGCAAAGTAATAGCGAAAGAGCTCGTAGGTTCCATCAATTAGGTGCACGCGCATGGGACGATCATGGTCGAGGATGACCACGAATGCCCAATGCTTTCAGCGGGAGCGTTCCTTTGGTACAACTGGTCTTCTGCTGGATCGCCCAGTTTTCTCGAATCTCGGTCCCCCGGCCGGCCAAGGAATTCGAATGCACCTGACCCCCGAACAGATTGATCGCCAGCCGTTTCGTATGACACGACGCGGCTACGACATCGTGCAGGTTCGGAACTTTCTGCGTGAGATTTCGGCCGAGATGCGAGCTCGTCAAGAGGTTCGTGAACGTCTCGCTGCTGATGGTGAGAAGGATGCGGTTGTCGAAGACGAAGCCCACACCATTCTTGTGGCGGCTCGCGAAGAGGCTGCAGCGATCATCGCTGCCGCGGAGACGAAGGCAGGATCGGTGGATGCGCTCGAGTCAGCCGATGGTCGGGCGAAGGAGATTATCGCCAACGCCGAAGCTGAGGCGGAGCGGTTTGTGGTGGATGCCGAACAGAGTGCACGCGATCGTAGCGACGCGGTTTTGTCGGCAGCACAGGCCCGGCTTGATCAGCTGCTCGAAGAGGAACGTACGATTCACGCTCGGGTGGAAGCTGCACGTAGCGAGCTCGCCGAGCCAACTCCTGAGTTGGTTGTGAGCGATTCCCGGGATGTGATCGCTATCGAAATGGCGCAGGACACAACGCTTGCGGACTTTATGAAGTCAACGTTGCGTCACGAGATTCACCCGGACTGACTCGAGCGTTTCAGCATCGAGCGAGAAGAGGTGGGGGGGTTACTGCCCCGATCGATCAGGCGCGGGCGGTCGTATGGTCCGACCGACCGGAGCAGTAAACAAACCCCTGTCGTATTTGTAAGAAGACCCTGATCCACTTACAAACGTTGACGTTGCAGTTATGTTACGAAAGTTACGAATAGAAGTCAAGTACATATTTCAGAAACATCGAAATCCGCTTGATCATTGACCCCATAGCTATTTGGGGGGTTTCCACCACGTCATATATGACGAGTTGTCTGCACCGTGGATATATGGACCTTTCCAGTGATAAACCCACGGCAAACGACCAACGGATCGCCGAGCTTGAAGACTTGCTCCTCGAGACCGAACGTCAACTGATCTTGCTACATCGCGGCGAGGCAACAACGCATGGCCCGCCACCGCCGCCGCCGCCACCACCGGCTCCTCCTGCACCGCCACCTGCCACGAGCATGGACGCAGCATCATCTGCGCAGCCAGGCTCGTCGCTGAACGCAGAGCTTCTGCTCCGACTTGCTGGCATTGCCATGGTGATTGCGTCGGCCGTCTTCTTTGTATCCACGGCGATCAGTCGTGGTTGGATTGGCCCGTCGGCACAACTCGCCGCAGCAACGCTTGCGTCCCTTGCCATGATTGCCTCCTCGTTTCGTTTTGCGGAGACCCGTCGCCCGTGGGCAATCACGATGGCAACCGGCGGCGCCGCTTCGCTCTTTGTTTCGGGTGTTGTTGGGTTTGTTGGCCTTGATCTGTTGTCTTTCCCAATTGCGGCTGGATGGCTTGTTGTATCGGTCGCCTCGTTCTTGGTGCTGGCGCGCTTGCACGACGCGGAGTCGATTGCGGTCTCAAGCGTTCCCGCAGCGATAGCCGGGATTGTTCTGCTCCGGCTCGGTTCCTGGTACGACCCGGCCTTGCTGTCGGCGTTTGGTGCGATCTATTTGCTCGGGGTCACCACAACAACACATTCGCGGTCGTGGTTCTGGGCACGCACGTTTGGTTCGATCGTTGGTGCTTTCGTGGCTGGTATTGGCGTGCTTGCGTCGCTCTCTGAGGATTTCAGCGACACCGGTCTTGTTGGGTTGCTCATTATGAGTGTCGTAGCAATCTTGTTGGCGGCGTCATCACAAGCGATCGACTTTGCTGCGGTCGAAGCAGCAGAGCACCCCGATCCGGCAGCGATTCTCGAAGCTCGCTTTGCGGCAGCGACGATTCCTTGGATCTCGGCTCTGATCGCAGCGGTGGTTACCGACCTTGGACTTGTACCGGTCGACTTCTTTTGGGTGCTTGCCGCCCTCGGGCTCGGATGTGGGATTCTTGCCGCAGCACTACCCAAGATGGCGCTCTCGATGCGCTTGCTTCACGTTGCAGCGGCGATCGGCACCACAGCGGTCGCGCTTGTTGCTGTTTCGGACGGCCCGGTATTGCTGGTTGCGCTCTTGGTCCAAGCCTTGATCGCTGGTGGTCTCGCATACCGGTTCCGTACCCTCGACATGGTGGTCTTGGCGTCGCTGCTCGCTACGGCAGTGGCGGCGTTGACCGCACGAGAGATCCTGAACGGCGCGGTGATCAATGGGTTGTCGATTGCAGAGTCGCTCTCGGTGCTCTTGGTTGTTGCAGCGAGCGGTGTTGTTGCGTGGCTGGTGCGCCGCGACGGCCACCTCGACAGTGGGTGGGTCGTCACCTGGCTATTGAGCTTGGGATGGGCATCGGCAACATTTCGAGACATTCCACAAGGTCAGATGGTCATCACCCTCGTGTGGGCTGGCATTGGAGTTGCCATGGTGGTGGCTGGCAGCCGACTGTTGGATTCCGCTGTTGTCCATGGCGGATTTGCCACGCTTGCGGTGACGGCGGGAAAGCTCATCTTTGTCGACCTTGTTGCCGTTGATGTGCTGTGGCGAGCCGGCCTGTTCTTTGCTGTTGGTTCGTTGTTCCTGCGACTTGCCTTTATGTTGCCGCAGCTGACCAAAGATCGGTCGAGCAACAACAGCGATGACATCGATGGCGATGGAACACCAACCGAACCGCTTGTTGGCTCAAGTGTTGGGGGCAGCTGATCCGAGTCGTTGGATTCCAACATTGTCGACAGCGAAGCCACTCGTTCAT
>JAVCKV010315703.1:0-13667 GCA_032274145.1 Herpochondria borealis
TTTTAATCTTTTCTTACTTATTATGAGTCACTTACGGCATTTTTAATCGTTAGGTGTTTTTTGTCGTGTAGTGTGATTTGTGATACTGATGAATACGTCTAGTGCTGAAATTGTGAGGACGATGGGTGATTTTAAATCTTTTAGAAGTAGATTACCTCAAGACCGAGGGCTGATGCCTGATAGTGGGATGATTGTTCTTAGAGGGGGTATTATAGAGCTTCCTAATAAAAGTCATTGTAGATTGGCGCATCTTCGTGAAATTGCACATACTATAAAGCTCAATGAAGTGAGTTCTCTACAAATGTTAACATATTTGAGAGATAAAGACTCACATATGCAGGTCTTAGCCTATCTCACACTTAACCGATATCTGGAGAAGTCCGGAGTGACTGGAAATATGGATAGAGCTCAGACTATAGTATATGGAGCTAACCCTCCACAGGGGCCTATAGGTCAAGATGAAAAATTACTTAAACAGAGAGCTGAAAAAGTGATTAATGATCTTGTTGAGTCATACGCGGCTCTGCTTGAGAAAAAGAAGAAAGAGTAGAGGTAAGTTTTTACGCTGTGGTTGTTTTTCTTTTTCTGACCTGTAGGGCTAGGGCGATGTGGGCTATTAGGATGAGAGGGAAGGTGAGACCGGTGATGATGTGGGTGGTGGCGGTGATGTAGAGGAGGTCTTCGTTTCCCGTGTAGTAGATGATGTAACCGGTGATGATGAGGAGGAACTGGAGTCCTAGAAGTAGAAGTCCTAGTTTGCGTTGGCGTTTTTGTTTCCAGCCGAAGGGGACGTGTGAGGCGAGGAGGTAGCCGTAGATGATCATCATGGCGAAGGCGGCAGCTCCGTGGACTTGGCGGAAATTTGATAGTGATGAGTGGTAGGTGAGACCAAATTCTCCCTGAACCCGCACCCATTTCTGGAGGATGTAGATGGTGATACCTGTGGTCCACGAGGTGAGTAGCACTCCGATGAGGATGAGTCTGTAGGGTAGGGGGATTCTTGCTCTAACAGGTTTCATCTTTCTTGGGCTGAGAATTTATAGGGACTGGATGTGGAGCAGTGGTTGTTCTCTTGAATCAAAGAGGGTGGTGAGAAATTTGTTAGATTTCTGGATGGTTTCGTGGTGGCTTACTGTTTGCGGATTGATGACTAGTTGGCTGTGTTGTTTTTTGAGTGCAGCGGTGCCGAACTGGGTCATGAGGCTTTTGAATTCCAGGTCTTTCAGTGCCGATGTTCCCGCTAGAGGGATGGAGCAGAGGACTTTTCTGCCTCGGATGATCTCTCGGTTTACTGCTTTGGCGACCTGGGTGATGTTGCTGTTGATTTTGGCGAATGTCGAGGTTGTTTCTAGGGTTGAATTTGAGGTATCTGGTGTTTCTTCGGACGAGTCCTCGAAGAGCATGAGCATGCACTCAAAACAGTCCCACTGGCTTTTTGCGGTGAGGCTGATTTCGTGGAATAGCTCTCCTTCTTCTGAGGTGAAGAGAAAATCTGCTTGTTTGTTTTCGGCGGCGACTTTGACGGTGACTTGCTTCCAGTTTTCAAATAACCATTCATGGTTTCCATTGATGGCGGTGCTTTTATCTTCTTGTGGTGTGGTGAGTAGGCGTGGGTATTCTCCTTCTGCGGTGATGGTGGCGATGGCGTTATGATACTTGTGCTGTATGGTGCCGAGGGTATGCATGCGGTGAAGTAGGCGCGACCAAGTGGGCTTCAGTATGTGGGTGGTAGTCATGATATTTAGAATATAAGTGGTGTGGCGTCGTATTCTTCGTGGATGGTGGAGTCTGGTGATATGGCATAAATTTTTGTTAGAGCGTCTGAAACCATGCAGGATGGTGAGAAGATACTGATGGAATCTGTGAGCTTGAGAGGTTCTTTTCTAATAGGGTCGATGATGGGGCAGGTCTCATCTTCTTGGTAACAATAGGATGAGGTGGCGACTGCGGTGTTGCGCATTTCTATTTGTTTGAATGGTGCTCCTGTTTGCGGGTGTCGGATGTCTATGATTTTTCCTTGCCAGTGGGTCTCCGTTAGGTCTCCTCCTGCATTGATGGTGATGTGTGGGTGGGGGATGTTGAGTTTTAGAAATTCTTCTTCCATTACCTGTCGAGCGAGATCTACTGCGTAGCCTTTTGCTATGCCTCCTAGGTCTAAGTGGGTGGGTTGGGTGAAAGTAATGTGATGGTTTTTGACGGTGATGTTTCTCCAGTTAGAGTCTTCTATTAGAGACTGGTTGAGATCTGGAAGGAGTCCTTGTCTGACTAGATGTGGTGCGATGCAGGGATCGAATATACCGTTAGTTTTTTCCGCTAGTTCTAGTGCGAAGCTGATCACGGTTTTAGTGTGAGGATCTAGCTGGATAGCGGTATTGTGGGCTTGGGAATTGACCTGTGTGAGCTGGCTGTCTCGCTCATGATAGCTCATGAGACCTTGTACTGTGGTGATGGCTTGGTAGCCGAGCGTGCTGATTCTAGCGAGTTCTTCGAAATCTAGTTCAGCCGAGATGTCGATGCTCACGTAAGTGCCGAGCAGTGGTTTACAGCGATTTAGATTGGTCAATGTGGTGGTCACTTTTTGCTGAGTACGAGTGCCCAGGTTGTGGTGATGCGGTTGATGGCATCTGTGACGTGGCTGCATGAGAGTGTGGCGCCACTGATATTTTTTATTTCTCTATCGAGCTTGAGGTGCTGTCTGTGGTCTTTGCCGAAGAACTGCTTCCTCCAGTTGATGTTGCGGATTTCATGACCATAAGTTTCGCGATAAACGAGCACTTCGATGCCTTTGACTTTTCCGTCTTTGGTGAGTGCGAATGCCATGTCTATATTTTCGTGTTTACCGATGACTTGGTCGAAAAGAAGCCACTCGCCAGCGGCTGTTTTGTAGGCGTTGAGTTTTTTGTGTCTAACCCTTACCTTGGAAGTTTTCTTGATCTGTTTCGCCTCTGCTGAGGTGAGGGTGATGTCCATTTTTTTAGCCTTTGCTTTACCTATAAGTATAGCTTTTGCCTGTGCAGGGGTAAGGAATTGTTTAGCAGATGAAATGCCAGTAAGGGAAAAGAAACTGAGACCAGTCATGATGCTGGTGGTTAGCATTTTTCTTCTGCTGAATGGTTTAGGATTCGGTGACATGATGGTGTTTCTGTTAGGTATTACTATTTATATTGAGAAGGCACCACAACGGAATGACAGAACCGTCATGATGCCCTCTACCATGGAATATTATTTTAAAACGCCAGACTAGAATTCAAATCCGACGATTGCTCCGAGATGCCATTTTTCATGTTCATCCCAGTTTCTGCCGCTGGTGTTGTTAGCTGCGTTTCTTGAATCATCACCACCTCCTTTAATTTGGTAGAGTGCGCCTGCTGTGAACCACCAGTCTTTCTCTGCATAGTGAATAGTAGGTCCAATGTAGGTTCCGTATTGGAACTGGCTTCCAAGACGGAAGTCCGAAAGATCCCAGCTAGAGCGTTGATAGCCTTCTTCAAATTCTCCATCTTCTTGTGGATTAAGAAAATCTGACTGATAACGGGCTTCAACACCGATGAACCATTTAGGAGCGAATCGGTAAGAGACACCAGCGGAAATATCGAATGCGATCTCTTCTTCAAGAACATCACCGGCTTTTCTGCGTTCAAATTCTGTTTTTACATTCAATGCGAAAACGAGGGTGTCATCGAGGTAGTTCTTCTGTATCAGAGCTTGAAGAACGAAAGAATCTTGATCGATCTCTGCTCCGTCAAGTCTGTATGCTGTGCGGTGCTCAAAGGCTGCCAAGAATGAAAGTCCAATAGGATCTTTATATGGTGATAGAACGTTGTATTTTGTTGATAGTTCGAATCCTCCATATTGGAACTTTCCAAACTTACCACCTTCTCCACCTTGTGTCTCATACATAGGGTTCAGGTTTGCATCTGTCACCGAGTAGCGGTGATTGAAGAGCATTATTTCTGCTCCAACAGTTAGTTTATCCGTGATTCCGTATTCGATCTCAGGGTGAATGTCATCGAAACGGTAGTGACCCGAGTCTTTTCCTAATCTAGAAATATTAGAAAGTTTTAGCTCAAAGCTTCCTTGTGGTCTTGTGTCTGTGCCCTTGGTATAGAGCCAGAGGTTCTCTTCTGCTAGTGCTGACCCTGCTGAAAGGATGACCCCAGCGGCGACTAGCATTTTAGTTCGTTGTTTAATTATCATAATTTTTGGTACTACGAAGCCTGTCTAACCTTAATGAGAATCATTATCAATAACAAAATTGACTTTTTACCAAAAATGTTTAGTTTCCCGCCATGCGCATTGGTAGTTGTATATTTTTAGGTCAGAAAACAGTCGGGATAAGGTCATTTGGATCGAGTATCTCTATGCCTTTTAGCCTAGTTTTGGCGCTATATTTAACAAATACTCTTAACGCGCAGGAAGAAATTTTAGAGGACGCTGAGGAGTTAGAAACGAGCGTGGTGACAGGGCAGAGAGCAAGTGCGGCATGGGGCGATCAGCCATTTAGCGTAGCAAATATAGCGATAGATGATGAACTAACTCAAGAAAGCAGGAATCTGGTGGAAAGTCTGCGTTACACGCCGGGAGTGATGATTCAAAAGACAGCAAATGGTCATGGATCACCTTTTATTCGTGGGTTTACGGGCTATAGGACTTTGGCGATGATTGATGGTGTGCGCTATAATAACTCGGTGTATCGTGATGGGCCAAATGAATATTTTTCTCTGATCGATAGAGATGCATTCGAGCGGATAGAGCTGATTCAGGGACCTTCATCGGTGGTGTTTGGAAATGACTCGATAGGTGGGACACTAAACCTCATTACTCGTCAGACGGAGTATGTGGAAAGCCAGGGTTTTTATAGTAATCAGAATTTAGGTTATCGGTATTCCTCTGCTGAGAGCAGTCATCAGGCACGCGTGGGTTACGAGCTTGGAGTGGGTGGTGACTGGGGGTTACGAATAGGAATAGGTGCGAGAGAATATGGAGATGTCAGATCAGCTGATATAGGAACGCAGAAAAACACAGGGTATTCTGAGAGTTCCTTTGATTTGAGGTTCGATAAAACTATCAATGATCTGTGGAGTCTAACAGCTGTGCATCAGCAGTTATCTCAAGATGATGTTTGGCGCACACATTCTACGGTGTTTGGGGAGAGTTTTTTGGGGACTAGTGTGGGGGCGGACTTGAGAAGGCTAAAGGACCAGCACAGGTCGCTCACTTATGTTAAGCTCAATGGGGTAGTAGATAGTTCATGGGTGGATGATGTGGCACTGAATTTATCTTACCAAACTTGGGATGAAAATGGTGACAGGATAAGAGGCGATGGGAGGAGGAATGAAGATTATTTTGATTCCAGAATGTGGGGTGTGGATCTCCAGTTTCAGAAAAATTTAGATAATGTGAGTCTGATCTATGGATTAGATTTTTATCAAGATAATGTAGACTCAGGTAGGACGGATACGAGTACAGATGGTCAAACAGTAAGGGAAAGGGTGCAAGGTCCTGTTGGTGATGATTCACGCTACAGTCAGCTGGGTGTTTTTGCTAAAGGTAGCTGGGAAAGGAACGAGAGACTGAAACTGACACTTGGCACCCGCTACGCAAATGTGGATGCTAGAGTCGGTAGTTATGAAGACCCTGTGACAGGCGAAGCGACGAGCTATTCTGATGATTGGAGTAATATCATCAGCTCCGCTAGGCTAAGTTATGCAGTGGGTGAAACTGACAGCACAAGGCTTTGGGCGGGTGTGAGTCAGGCATTTCGTGCTCCGAATATTGCTGATGTTAGCAGGTTTGGAGCTAGCAGATCTGATGAGATAGAGGTAGCGGCTACTGATCTTGATCCGGAGAAATTTCTGAGCTATGAGATAGGAATTAAGACTGAGGCTGAGCGCTATCAAGGTGGGCTTAGTTACTATTACACTAGTATAGATGACTACATCACTAGCACTCCTACTGGAAATATACGTGATGGGCTGACTGAGGTGAGCAAGCAGAATAGCGCGGAGGGATATGTGCATGGGGTTGAGGTTTTTGGTAGCTATGAGATCACTGATTCGGTCTCTGTTTGGGGGAATGCTACTTGGGTCTATGGTGAACTTGATTCATTTAATGATGGTTCACGTGAGCCGCTCAGCAGGCTAGCTCCACCTACTTTCAATGCTGGGATAAAATGGCAAAGCTTAGATCAGAAATGGAGTGCTGGGTTCGTGGCTCAATTTGCTCTAAAGGCAGATGAGCTCAACTCTAGAGATATAAGTGATATTCAGAGAATTCCTCCTGGCGGGACACCTTCGTATCTGAAAATGGATGCATATCTTGGTTATACTTGGAATGAAAATTATCAGTTCCAACTCGGGGCTAACAATATTTCAGATGAAGCTTACCGGGTGCATGGATCTGGTGTGAATGAGCCGGGATTTGGCTTGAACTTTGGACTAAAAGCTAGTTTTTAGGCAGCATAAGTCATGGCGAAGAAAAAAATAAGATGGAGCAAATGGAATAGGGTGATCCACTACTGGGGAGCGCTTGCATGTGCGCTGCCGCTTATAGTGGTCATCGTTAGCGGGATTTTTCTGCTGCTCAAAAAAGAGAGTCACTGGATACAACCATCGACGCAGAGAGGAGTAGAAACTACGCCTAAAGTAGAGTTTGCCCAGATTCTTGAACAGGTGAAGTCGGTTCCAGAAGCTGAGGTTAAAAGCTGGGATGATGTTAAGCTGATAGACGTCCGTCCATCCAAAGGTGTCATTAAAATAAGAGCGAAAAACCGTTATGAGATTCAGCTAGATGCGTCCACTAATGAGATACTCCAAGTCGCGTTTCGCCGCTCGGACATCATCGAGGAACTCCACGATGGAAGTTTTTTCCATGACTCAGTGAAACTAGCTATCTTCTTGCCCTCCGCTCTTATCCTGCTTATTCTGTGGGTCACTGGTATGTACTTATTCATCAGTAAACAGTTGTTAAAGACTAAACGAAAATCTCAGAAGAAAATAATCAATGAGTGAGAATAAGCTGCTGAAGTTTCTAGCTGCTCACCTTGGTGCAGCGCTGTTGAGTTGGTTTATAGCCATTTGCCTCAGCCTGATGATAGGAATACTGTTTCTAACAGAAAGCACTATAAATGAAGTGCCTACCGTGCTACTGAATCTCTGGGTTATTACACTATTAACGATTCCTGTTTACGCTGTTGTCTCGTTTTTTCCTAAGAAATTTATAGTGATGCCTGTCACAGGTCTTACCTTAGTGATACTTAGTTTCTTGGTTAATAGAGGTAAGTTTTTACATGAATCAGGAGTGTTCTCATTTCCAGAGATACAAAACCTTACCTATATTAACTCAGGATCAGAACGAGAGATAGATCCTGCAGATGATCTGGCTGATCCGATTGAGGAAATAGACGCAGAGTTAGAACTGGAGCTTCCTGATGAGCTTTGATTTATAGTGTTATTTATTTAGGTTCATTTGCTCAGGCTTGCTTGTTTAAGCTATTTTTGATTATTTAGTGCATGATGAATTCTTACTTGTGTCAGTTTTTGGTTCTGTTTTATGTGTTTTCACAAATTAATGTGCATGCGATGGATCCTGATGAGGTCGATGGAGCTGTTACTTTGAAAGTGGATCAATCCAAGCCCGTTTGGACGATTATGGTCACAAATCATAGCGAGGAGGTTTTGAAATATGAGATGATGGGTAAGGTTCCTAGGGGCTTAGGCTTGGAGGTATGGACTATAGAAGATGTTGATGGCGGGCTGAGAATACATGCGGAAGATCTAGCTCGCGCACTCATGCTTGATGGCTTTCCGGCAGATATCCGGGAAATAAAACCTGGGAAGTCGGAAATGTTTGAACTTAACCCTAAGTCGATGTCTGCGGAGACTGATCTTGATTTGGCTAAATGGGAGCACGCGAAGAGTGTCCGCTATTATCAATGCAGAGTGTTTTTCGGAGTTTATGCATCACGTCTGTTAGATGTTTCACCTAAATCGGGGGTGAAGGTGAATGATCCCAAGGTGGCTCCTAAAGTTTCAGATCCTAAGGTGGTTGAGAAATTTAACGATGATGAGCCTTTTGGACTGCAACTTCGGAGAAAGTTAGAGAGTAAGAACCTAGCTCTTATAGATTACTATAGAGGTTCTGATCACAAGGGAGAAGATTATGTCAGTTATAGAACTTGCTCTAAGGCTGATCTGGAAAGGATGCCAGCGTGGGACGGTAGTAAACTGATTTACTCTGAACTTCATCAGCTAGAAGTGCGTACTCAGACGGAAGCTCGAAAAAAATATCAGGATAGTGTCTTAGATGGAATCATGATTAGTCCATGTAATGATGATCCTACAAAACGCTTTGTTACTTTTTGGTATGTGGCTGACGGGGGTGACGTTATTAAACATTTCCTGCTAAATGATGCTCCTATCAAGAATACAAAAATTAGCCTCACTAAGAAGCAGTATGATGAGTTAGAGAAATTTGGAATTACGAAGCTGGTTACATCTAAAGCTGAACCGGCTAAGTAATTTTTTAAACTGACTTATTATGCGTGGCGTCGATCAGTGGTTTGGTGAACTTGCTGATGATGTTTGCTAGGTCTGGGGAGTCTGCATTTTCGGCGATCTGGTTGACGATAGCTGATCCTACGATGACTCCGTCGGAAAGATTGGCAACCATGGCGGCTTGTTCTGGGGTATTGATGCCGAAGCCTACACAGACGGGGACAGAGGTATGTTTTTTTATGGCTGCTACTGTTTGGCCGATGGTGTCTGACGGCGCTGCTTGAGCACCAGTGACGCCGGTGCGGGAGAGCGCGTAGATGAATCCTTCTGACTGCTTTGCGAGTGATGCTATCCTTTCCTCTGGTGATGTGGGGGCGATGAGGGTGATGTGCTTGAGCTCAGGTGTGTGCGTGAATTCTGCGTGGCAGTTGGCTTCGTCAGGTGGGAGATCTAGGAGTAGAATTCCATCAATCCCGGCTTCGTTAGCGGCGGTGATAAACTTTTCATAACCGTAGGCGAAAATAGGATTTAGGTAAGTGAAGAGAACAATAGGCGTCTCGTGCGTGGTGCGGAATTCTTTAACCATGTCGAGCACTTTGGGGAGTGTGCATCCGGCTTTGAGTGCGCGGTCGGCGGCAAGTTGATTCACTGGGCCATCGGCAAGAGGGTCAGAAAAGGGGACTCCGAGCTCGATGATGTCCACTCCAGCATCTGCTAGTCCGCTGATAATACCAAGGCATTGATCTATGGTTGGATCACCGGCCGCTACATAGGCAATAAATGCGGGGGTGTTGGTTTGTTTTAGTTTCTGAAATGTTGAATCGATACGGCAGCTCATGGGAGTTGATTTACAGAGATTATTGGTAAATGGAAATCCTTTTATTTAGCTTTTATCCTAGGCTGGATTTTACTGATTGAATGCCTTGGATTATTGGCGATAGTGGTGGCATGAAATGTTTTTCTTTGATTCCCTTTAAATTTATCTTTTTTGCTAGCTTACTAGCAGTTTTATCTGCGAATGCTCAAGAGAAGTTTGACTATAAAACAGTGATTGCTCCGCCGATAATTAAGATGCCGACTCCTGTGATGTGGGATGGTGTGGGGAGGAACGTTGGGACTCTGAATGTTCCCATTTCTACGAACGATGAGCTGGTGCAGAAGCATGTGCGGCAGGGGTTTGCGCTTATACATGCGCAGTGGGATATCGAGGCTTATCGGCATTTTGCTGCGGCTCTGAAGAGGGAACCTGACTGTCTTATGGCATATTGCGGTGTGGTGATGAGTTTGTTGAATCCTGAGCATGAGTGGAAGAAATACCGTGCGAGGGCGATCCAGAGGATGGTGTCTCTGGCGGAACATAAATCAGGCAAGGGTGAGGATGCTGAGTATGTCTTTCCTACTAATGAGAGAGACTATGCTCTGGCGATAGGGAATCTGGTGGTGAATGGTCTGAATGCAGGCGCTGCTTCATTTAAGGTGTTGGCTGAGAAGTATCCGAATGACTTGCAGTTGTCTTTGCTAGCTCCCTTTTTTAATCGAGGTAAGTATGATTTGTTTGGTAGTTCTGATGCAAAGCAAGATCTTGCGGTCAAGACGGTGAAAGCTATTTTAGATGCAAATCCGAATAATCCATTGGTAACAAATTTTTATGCGATGCTGCTGATAGAAGCTCCTCATAATGCTGTGGATCAGAGGACGGAGGTGTTACCATATACGATGGTGTTAGTGAATCAGGGTGGGGAGGAGTATCCTGGCTGGCAGATGATGCAGGGTTACGCTGCTTGGCGTACTGGCGAGTTAGATATGTCACGTATTGCTTATGAGAAAGCTGCTAGCCTCTATGAAAAGTGGAAAAAAGATTCTAAGGCGAGCATTTCTGAGTGTGATGGGCTGATCCGCGCGTATTCATTTTTGGCACTAGTATATTACCAGATGGGTGAGAGTGAAAAGCTGACTGCGGTGCTTAAAAAGCTGAGTCAAGGTTCTCAAGCTCGCAAGGGTTCAGCAGTGTATACGATGAATTCCTGGAGCCATCAGATGATACAGGTAAATATGTTTCTTGCGAATGGTGGCAAGGAGTCGATCAAGAATGCGCTGAAGAGTTTGCCTAAGATTGATAGCAAGGACAAGAGTAAGGAGTTATTCAATCTAGTCATCAAAGGTTATCAGGCATATTGCCTGACTCGGAGCTACAAATATAATGGAGAAAATCAGAAGTCTATCCGGATGTCTCAGCTGCTAGGTAAACTATTGAGGGAGCTTAATGATAAGCGTGCTAAGATCAGAAATGAGCCATACTATGCACAGTATCTAATCTTGGTGAAGGCGCTAAAAGCCTACCATGCTGAACTATCTGCTGAGATGGTGGGTGATGTGGGCGCGTATAGTTTCTACCAAGAAGCGATTGATCAGCAGATGCAACCTACCAGGTATTATCCACCGAATATACTGTATCCGATGGAGTATCGGTTAGCCCAGTTTTATGAGAGGAAAGGTGATATGAAAAAGGCGCGGGAGACCTATAAAAAGGCAGTCAAGAGGATGCCAAGCCACCCTCAAAGTAAGGCTGCGTATGAGAAGCTGATGAAATTATTAGCGGAGTAATTCCAAGCTTAGTTTGAGTGATAATAATGAAGAGAGGTTATCTCGGCACAAGATCTTTGATGATTTTGTGGCTCCGAGATGTGCAGGATCGGTGGTGATTCTTTTTGAAGACGATGACATTCTGTTGATCGATAAGCCTAGTGGTTTACTTAGTTTATCAGGTAAGAATCCTCTCAACTGGGATTCGGTTCATTACCGATTAGTGCATGGGCAGGAAGGGGTGAGCCCTGCTTTTCCAGAGGCGAAGTTACCGCATCGGTTAGATTTCGGGACGTCTGGTATTATGGTGGTAGGATTGCATGCGGATGCATCGAAGCATCTAAATAAACAGTTTCAGGGGCGAGAGGTTCACAAGTCTTATGTTGCTATGCTGGAAGGGTGGGTTCCTGACGATGGAGGGAAGATATCAGCTCCTATTGCAAAGGATAGAGAGTGTTTTCCTAGGGTGAAGCTTTGTGAGGTATCAGGGAAGTCGGCTGTGAGTGAATACTCTGTTTTGAAACGTCTGGAGAATCCGCGTAGAAGCTTGGTGAAATTTTCTCCGCATACAGGAAGGACCCATCAGTTGAGGATTCATAGCCTGTCAATAGGCCATCCTATTTTAGGGTGCGATCTGTATCATAGCGCCCAAAGTGTAGAGATGGCGGCTCGATTAATGTTACATGCTAGCGATTTGTATTTTATGCATCCTGCTCAAGACGGGGGTGAGGACCTGTTTCATGGTAATAGTCAGTGTTCATTTTTAGATAGTTGAATTTATCTGTGTCTAGAATATTAAGGACTTAAAGGGTGTTAATAGCGAAAAAAACCTTATAGCTCTGTGCAATAAGTATTCTGGATTCTATTTCATCTCGCCTAACATAAAGTTATGTTCCATTTGTCTTCTAGGTAACATAAATGATGCACTAAGCCCATGCACATAAATGCTATGTTTATTATGGGTTTTGCAAATCCGAGGCTTAAGTATGTGCCATTCTGCACCGGCTCTGCACTTTTTCGAAAGAAAACGGATTTTTTATGCTCCCATTTGAACTCGGCGGCAACTAATTGTTAAGAATGGATAGTTCGACAATCAATCAGAGTGTAAAAAATGATCAGGAGTTGCTCAAAGCTTATGTGAAGGATGGGGATGCGCCTGCATTCACTGCTATCGTGGAGAGACATGCGCCCATGGTCTACCAGGTTTGCTTGCGAATCACCGCGAACCATCATGATGCAGAAGACGTAACTCAGGCCGTCTTTTCTGTGTTGATTAAGAGGGCTAGTTCTGTCCGTAAACGGCAGTCTTTGGGAAGCTGGCTTCATGGCGTTGCCAGAAAGACATCTCTCTATTACCTCCGGTCCGAAGTCCGCCGCAAAAAACGTGAACAAATAGCCGATATGCCAGATGATCTCGAAGACCCGATCGTTAATGACGGTGATACAGAGCAAATTCTGAGCCTGATAGATAAGGCTCTTGGTCGTCTCTCTGATCACCAGCGGGAAGCCATAGTTTTACGCTTTCTCGAAGGGCATTCTGTGGAATCGGCTGCATCGCACGCTGGGTGCACCCCAGATGTCCTCAAAAGCCGGACTCGTCACGCGATGAGTAGGCTACGAAGAAGTGTTTTCAAGAAAGAGGTGGTCGCAGGCTCGACAATCTTGTCAACCGTTCTCAGCTCGGAAGCGAATACGCAAATTCCGCAGGAAGTTCTCTCATCAGTAGTAGCGAATGCCCCTGCGATTGCCTCTGGGGCAGCGGCGATTTCTGGAACAGCAACAATTCTCACAAATGGTGTTATGAATATGTATACAATAATGAAAGCAAAAATGATAGGCCTTTACGCAGTGGCTTCGCTGTCGGTAGGGATTGGTATAACAACCGTGATGGCAACCGACTACCACGAGGACGTTCAAGTCATCGGTAAGGGTGTTTTCCAAGGCAACTTGCCGATCAATACCCTATGTATCAGTCCAGACAGTCAGTTTCTGGCACTTGGTTACGCACCTGAACATGGTGAAGATGGAGGCATCTCCATCTGGAACCTTAAAGACATGCGGAAGGTGAAAGACATCCCTGCAGCGGGTACGGTCTGTGATATAAAGTATGACCGTTCAGGAACGCGCTTGTATTTCCTAACCATGGTCGATCAAGAGAAACAAGATCGATTGATCGCATGGGATCTTGAGAAGAACCAATCGTTTTTTGAGCTTAATGTTCCCAACCATTATGGGAAGTTTGCCCTGAATGAAAAAAAACAAGCAATCATTAGTATCACCGGGCCGGAAGATACAGCTAAAGAGAAGAAGGAAGCAGCTATGAAGCTCCTCGTAAAAGCTATAAGTATAGAGCAGCAGAGAGCCGCCATGAAACTCTTCAATACAGCTAAAGAGAAGTACGAAGCAGTCGATGAGCTCATGGCTAAAGATATGAATATAGAGCAGTTTAGAGCCGTCAGGAAGCTCTCCCAAGAAATTGGAGGCGAGCAAGATCGCCTCGAGAATATCACGGCTTGGGATATGAATACTGGGAAAAAGATCAAGTCATGGGAAGGGTTGAAGCGAAAACAAGAAGACAGAGGTTTTTAC
>JAVCKV010315814.1:0-14081 GCA_032274145.1 Herpochondria borealis
CATTGGCGTGGACAAGTTCTAAGTAGTCTCGATAAGGCTTTAGGGTTAGCGCGAACTATGACTTACTCCGGCGTTCACCCAATTGTTAAATTGGTCAATCGAGTTTATGAAACAGGAGTAAAATTAACAAAAGAAGAAATGCTCAAAATGGAAGCCCAACTAATGCGAAAAGCAGGATTAGAAAAATGGTTTATAGAGATCTTTACCGAAGCAAATATTTAACAGGGTTAATTTATTCCGAGATCCTAAAGGAGTGCACGACTTACTTATCTACACACGCAAAAAATCAAAATCCTCTTGTTTCGGTTGGACTTGTAACCAGTGAGGATGGATAGGGATTGGATTGATGATGGCTTCCAAGTTTTGAGGTTCAGTTTCAGCGTGTAGGCTCCTGTGGTTTCGTCGAAGGTGATATTGTGAGCGATATTGTCAGACTTTATAGTAAGCGACATGTTGGGGAATGGTTGCTTGGTATTGCTCTTGATAACAATAGTCTTTTCCAAATTTTGCTGACCCTTACCCCAAGTGAGGCGGTGAGTGGTTGTGGTGAAGGCTACAGGGATGTTGAAGGTGCAGATGAGCGTGGAGTCTGGTTTGCCAGTCTGGTTGGTGTTACTCCAGATTGAGAGCCCCTTGGTGACTTTGCCTGAGTGGTTGCCGGCGGTGAATAAAACACTGAGTGTTGCTGTTGCTCCTGGAGCAATGGTTTTATTGCCATCTTTGGCGGTTGCAGTGAGACAGCCATCACAGCCCCCCGATATTTTGCCGATAACAATAGGCGTCCCACTTGAGTTTTTGACCACGATGTCGAAGTTGATGAAAGGGGAGTCGAGATCAAGGTCTTTTGTTATTGTTTTTGCCTCAAATTCTAGGCTGGAAGCTTGTAGCGGAGGAAGGCAGATTAAAGAAATTAGTAGCATGGCTACAGTGATGAGCCGCTTGGTTAAAAATGCGTAATATGAAGTAGCTCTCGTGTTGAGCCAACGGTTTAAAAGGAAGTGGGAAGAGCTAAGCACTCTTGAAGGACATCACAAAATGGGAGGGGGTACGAGTTTAATATTAGTTGATAAATAAAATTATTGACCGCTATAACTGATCGGTTATTGATTGTTAGTCGTAATCCCATATTTCCAACAATGAAATCGTATACATTTTTATCTCTGGTACTCGCTTTGGCCTCTAGCTCTGTAGCTTTTGCTCAGAATGTAGGCAAACTCTCTCTCGATAAGTGGGATGGCCTAAATGGCACCTACTCGGTGCTAAAGCTTCAACGTGAAGGTATTGCGAAGCGTGCTCCAGACTATTTTATTGAAGTGGGTGGAGCATCTATTGAATACCTGGGGAATAATTATGGGGCTCGCCTACGTGGTACGGTTACAGCTCCTGTGACAGGTTACTATTCTTTCTTTGTTGCAGGCAATGATGGTGTAGCTCTTTATCTTTCAGAAGCAGCCACCCCTTTCGCGAAGCAAAAGATTGCCTATACTACTTATTACACAGCTAAGAACCAATGGGACAAGTATCCCACGCAGAAAAGCCGTCCAATGTTACTACAGGCTGGCCAAGAGTATTACATTGAGGGTCAATTAAAGGAAGCCAGTGGGGGTGATCACCTTTCGATCGGTTGGGCTTATGAAACAGTCACTGCCGGTAACTACACAGCTCAGGCAATTGGCGATAATGTTACACAGAGTTTTACTGAAAATACTGATGGTAGCGTGAGTGTTTCTGCAGAAGCCGGTGATATATGGGGTACAAGCGACCGTTTCGCGTTCCGTCATCGTACTTGGACTGGAGATGGTGAGATTGTAGCAAAGATTAGCAATATGAATAATCCGTCCAACTGGGCCAAAGTAGGTGTGATGATGCGTGCTTCGCTCGATGTGAATGCAGCTTATGCTATGATACTGCGTTCAGGTGGGAGTAATATGGCTTTTCAACGTCGTGCAGCTACTGCAGCCGCATCTTCACACGGTGGTTATGGGACCTATAAGGACTGGGTGAAGCTCGTGCGTGAGGGTAATAAGATTTCATCTTATGTATCTGACAATGGTCTAGAGTGGAGCTATGTAGGGGAGCAAGATTATGCAACTCTGCCAGCTACCCTCTATGTTGGTATCGCAGCAACAGACAATTCAGGCTCTAATCCTGTAACCGCTACAGTAAGTAACTTAAATATCAGCTCACTTACAGCTACTGAAGTTATTCCTTCGACTGCCCTGAAGTCATATGCTGGTTTAGATGACGCTAATCTTAATGGCCTTTCTGACATTTGGGAAACTCAAAACGGAATCCTTCAGGATGTAAATTCAGACCTAAGTTCAGGTAAGTTTGGCGAATACGGCGATTTTGATTTTGATGGTATCGATAACCGAACGGAGTATTTACAAGGGTCAGATCCAACACTGCGAACAGTGCTTCCAGGTAAGCTTTCTCACGAGATGTGGACCAATATTCCTGGTGTGCATTTGAAAAGTTTAACATCTAATAATCTGTTTAAGGATTCACCGAACACTTTTGGATATGTGGATGACCTTACAGTTACTGATAACGCGGGTTCTGTATTCGGTTCTCGTTACAAAGGAATGGTTATCGCACCTGTGACCGGAGATTACACATTTTGGGTGACTGGAGACAACGAAGTCGAGCTTTGGCTTTCTGATGGAAATACAAAGACACACAAAAACGCATATGGTAAAAAGAAAATAGCTTCGATCCTCGATGAACGTTTTGGTTTCACTGCTGTAAAAAATCAAGATTTTGATAAGTTTAGTTCTCAGCGGTCCATAACCATCCACCTTGAAGCAGGGGAGAGTTATTATATAGAGTTACTTCATAAAGAGGATGGATATGATGATAACTTTGCTGTAGCATGGCAAGTGCCAGGTGAAGCTCGCTCACTTATCCCAAGTTCAGCATTCACGACTTACTTGCCAGACCTAGACGATCTCGATTCTGATAACCTCCCCGACGCATGGGAAACTGCTAATGGTCTAGACTCAGCTAACAATGGCAAAGGCAATAACACACAAGGCGAATATGGTGACTTTGATGGTGACGGCCTTAGCAACCTTCTTGAGTATCAGCTAGGGACTAAGGCAAATAACACGGACTCAGACGGTGATGGCCAGTCAGATTATGTAGAGCATTTTTACTACGGCACTGATCCAAATGAGAGCAATACGCTCTCACCTGAATTGTTGTCAGAAATAACTCTTGGTGAATTTCAAGCCGCAACAGGTGATTGGTACACTCGTGCAGATGGATCTATCATCTCAGCGGCGCGTAGAGGTATTATTACTTACCCTTTCAGTACTGTAGATCCAGGGATCTATGAAGTCCAACTAGTGGTTTCTCCATTAGGGAATACCTCGGGTCTAAAGAAACTTCCTCTTCAGTTTGAAATTGATGGCGAGATTTTCTCTTCAGAGACGTTTACCTCTACCAATGCTCAGGTGATTACCATCACCAAAATGACACCATTTCTCAAGCCAGGAACTCACACCATTGGTATACGCAGTCTTAATTACTTAGCTAATTTGCAGCTCAAAATTCACTCAGTGAAGGTGTTCCGTATAGGTGGAGCTGACGCCAATGGCGATGGTATAGCTGACTGGGCTCAACAAAGCCTTGCAGGTAAAAACTACATGGTCCGTTTTACTGAAGAATCTTACACATCACCTACTTTTGTTGAAGGTCGCACCAGCACATTTGGAAACCTTTCTATTAGCTCATTAGATACGGTAGGGGCTGCAGTTGCTCAGACGCCGCTTCGTAGTGTGGACTCAGGCTTCTATGCTAACATCGATCTCAACCCATCCGCCCCTACTGATATCACTGTGTCGTTCGAGGATGGGGCCAAGTTAGAGCAAAAGCAAGTGACATGGAAAGCATTGAACCTTCTTGTGGGAACTGATATTTCTATCCGTAAGGGTGACTCACTTCGCCTAGCTGCATGGCAGGGAGCTACATTCAGCGGAACCTTCCAACTCACAGTTGACGGCACACTCGTGCAAGACGGAGTTGGTAATTCTGTTCTCAGCACGCCACAAGTGACAAACTTCGCGACAGCTGGTGGACACGCGGTTACCGTGACTTGGACCAGTGCTGACGGCACACTCGTTGAGTCAAACACCTACACCGTTAAAGTGCGTGAAGCTGACTTTGGTGATAACTTTACCATAATGGCCTACAATCGCCGTATTTGGGAAATGCCCAACATCGCTAGTGACTTTAGTGTGATAGCTGATGGATCACTTGCGTGGAACGAAGTGACTCAGGGGAGCAGCACTGTCGCAAGTGAAGTTAATTGGACTCAATTCTCCAATGTGCAAGCCAGCCAGTCATCAACCCTTAGTTACGCTTCAGGTGAACCAAGTCCAATAAGTGCTATTGATGGCAATACTGACGGAAACTTTTTCGCAAACAGCGTCACGCATACTAAAAATGTAGCGAATTCTTGGTGGCAGGTTGATTTGGGCCAACAACGTCTGATTGAGCAGGTAGTCTTATATAATAGAACAGATTGCTGCCAAAATAGGCTTTCTAACTTCAAGGTGACAGTTCTCGACGCTCAAGGAAATGAAGTAAGCTCACAGTCTTTTTATCAAGGTAGTGGGAATGTTGGGCTCAGTGAGATTTGGACCTTAGCTACTCCAGTTTATGGAAGTGTTGTGAAAGTTGAACTGCTAGGGCTCAACAATGCGGCAAATGGCTATTTAGCACTGGCTGAAGTCGAAGTGCTTGGCTCTGTTTATGCTGAACGAGTATTTGAAGTATCTGCTTACGATACCAAAGATCACTACGTAGTGGCACGTATGCCCGGGACAGGTGAGATTATAGCACGAGGCACGGTAAAGAGTTTCGACATCGCGGAGACTAATCTGACCAAAGATGCCAGAGTTGTACAAACCTTTACAGACGGAACCAGCTTGATGTCTTACACGGTCGTTGCTGATAATCTACCCGTAGGAGCTTCAATGATTGTTAATACCATAGTCCAAGGAGTGACCTTCTTGGACGGTAGTAATACGCTAATACTCACTGCAGCTGATTTTGATGAAAATGGCATTGCGATCATTTATATGGAAAGTGCGTCACTCCTTAAAGTGTGTCACTACCTCGACGTTACATTAAACGAAGAATAACAATGTCCTCACTCTCTCAAAAGGTACTGATAGGAGGCTCTATCATAGCACTAGGTATTGGTGCTTATGTAGCAGTAACTTATCAAGAGCAACCAACTTCTCAACCAGAGAAATTGGCAGTAGTCGCGGTGCCTAGAGAGAAAGTTACACCATCTGTAGTCACTCAGATCAAGGCGGCAACGAGCGAAGAACAGTTGGAGGCGGCAAGTGATCTATTAGAGAAAATATCTCGCGAACGTGGGCAGCTAAATGACACTAACGAGCTTCTTAGCTACATCAAACAGGATTGCCCAAGTGGAATTAATGCTGATGCATGGGAGCTGTTGATGAATGCAACTTTTAACGCAGTTCGCCGCACGATCGACCCTAGATCACCGAACGATGTAGCTGAGACACTAGCTCACCTTGCCCTTAAGTCCAAGGACCCAGTGATCCGCCTCTACGCGATCCAACATATTTCCTTTTGGTATCCTAAAGAGGCTCAGCATAAGCAACTACTTGAAGATGTGCTGCGTGAAGCGAGCACCCGCCACACTGATTCTGCCGGCTCAGCTATCAAGACGATCAGTGATCTACAGCAGCAAGGAGCCTTACCTAAAGACTTTAAGCTTCAAACGGGTGACTCATCGGCCACAATCGACCAAGAGACTCTCAATATCGTTTCCAATAAAGAAGCTAGTACTGCAGTCAGAGTTACAGCAGCTCACACACTAAAAGATCGCAGAGTGATGATGGCTATTCCAGCACTGAGACTGATTGCTCAGGATGCCTCGGAACCAACGATGCTGCGTAAGGTAGCCATTTACACAATAGGAGAACTCGGAGCTAGCTCAGATATCGAGCTGCTTAAACAGATCAAAGGCACTCAACGCCTCCTCATGGCTGTTACCCCAGCTGTGCATAAACTTTCAAAAAAAATCCACTAAACTTTTTATTACCACTACTATGAAACTTAAACTATCCTCATTCATTGGCGTTTTGCTATTGTTAGCAAACTTCGCTCATGCTCACCCAGAAGGACATTCCCTAGAATTTCCACCACATACACATTTAGCAGACGGGTCAATCGCATATAACCCAACTCTGAACGAAAAGAAGAAGAAAGTAATCTATTTTTCTGGTTATAACTATAACGATTCACAGCCTGCTGGCCTTGGCTTATATACTGCTGGAGTGAAGGTTAACGTGGATCCTGACCTTAAATTATGTGATCCTCCACTGAAGATCTTTGCTCAAGTATTGCCGGTCAATGGGAATAATGATGGAATTGGTAGCTACCATGTTGTGTTGAATGCAGCATTTAGCTTAGGTACAGACTTGTCTCAATATAAGTGGAGAATTGTCCGTCAGAATGATAAGGGTGGCCAAGAGTTTCAGCCTTTGGCGACTGGTAATTTTAAACAAATTAGCACGACTAGTGAATGGATTATTGCAAATTCAGACACAAGAACAGACACAAGCGCAGGCACAGGTGCTATTTCGCTAAGCACAGCAAATTACAAGGGTAATTACATTGCTCAGTTGATTTGTGCATCAAATGAGTATGACTATCCTCTTATTGAATTTCCTTTAACACCTTCAACATGTAAATCTTGTACTACGTGTGAGGCTGATAAATCCTCAGATGGTTTTAAGGTGATCGTTCCTGCAGGAGATTCAGCGAATGGAGATTCAGCTCATTCGGCAGTAGTAAATGCTCCTGACGCAATAAATGCTTCGCGTGGAGATGCTAAGGCAGCAGGCCCACGTAGCATGAATGTTTCAGTTGATAGTGGAGGTAAGCTTACAGGCATTTCGGGTGGTGCTTATTCATCAGTTTTTGCTGATGTACCGAATGCAGATGACCCGAATGCGTTCACTATGAATGTTATTTATGATGGGAATGTTACAGGAAATTCAGGAAACCGGATGTATACATTCTCTAAGCAAGCAGCAGCTGCTGATGGAGGCTCTCAATATGGGCTTTCAGAATCCTATCTTGGGCATACATGGCTGAGTAGATGGCATCGTAAAAATAATGTGGATGCTCAACGAGTAGTGACTCTATACACTCACAATGAGACGAAGCGAACTCAACGCACGTATTTGATTTACTCACGTGATGAAGAGCGTTGCCGTGTTACATCTTCTTTAAAGAATAAGTTGGATCAATGGGAAGTTGTTTCCGACATGATCACACATAAAAAGCAATTCCCTTGGGGCTGGGAACTTATCGAAACAATCGTTGACCCAGATGGAGCAGCGCTCTCTACAACATTCGAGTATCATGGCGGTGGCGTGATTATTGGTAAGGCGGCCTTAGCTAATTCTGGTGGTCAAGGTGGCTCAGGTAATATTACCAAGCCTTTATTTCCCAAAGCAAGTTTTTCCAGCTATTCTCGAATTAAGAGTGTTAAGAGCTATGACGGTTCTGAAATCAACTATTCCTATGGTGCATACAAAACTACCATTAAGAAACCATTCCAAGGAGATAATGATGCATGTGTCACTACGTACACCCGTATTGGAGCAACTGATTCCCACTCTGTTGTTGAAGAGGTAAATGGTAAAGTTGTTTCAAAGAGCACAGTCATCAATTCCGCTAACGCTATGCTTTCGCAAACTTACACTGATCAAACTTCATACCTGGCGAGTAACACCACTTATTATCCCGTTACACCAGAATACGAATCGACATCGACTGGTTACAAGCCTCTCATTGCTGGCTTAGGGCATGAGTTTGGAGGTTCTGTAAAGAGTGCTATCAACCCTGATGGTACAATCTCACTCTACAGTTATAGTCGTTCTGGTGGAATCAAAACAACTACAGTAAAGAGCGGAGCACCAAATGCTGATAATAGCGATGTCATAGCTGGGTTCGTCACTGTCACTAGCACCAATGCATCTGGTCAGACCATCAGCTCAACCACGACAAATATCGAAAGTGGCAAGGTCACTAATTCGATGGATAACTATAACTTCGACCCACTCGGTCGCCCACTTTCAACTGGCTACTTCCCTGATGGTAATGGTGGCTATGCATACACTACTTCGCGCACTTACAACTGCTGTGGATTAGAAAGCTCAACTGATAAGACTGGGGTCGTTACCACATACGCTTACGATGACCAGCTTCGCGTGGTGAAAACCAACCGCCTCGGAGTCACCTACCAAACAAACTACCACGGACTTACTACATCAAGCTACCGCTACCCTGAAACAGCAGCAACCGCTTCTGACCACAATGTGTTAGGTGGCAATGCTTCAAACGAAATCTCACGTAGTGTGCGTAATCTCTCAGGCACTTATTCAGAATCACATTCACGCACTGCTAAAGACGGATCTCTCGTTAAGTCATCTAGCACCAATACTAGCTATAACGTAGGCGGTGGTCTAGCCTCACGCAGCGTCACCACCTACCTAAAGACCGCTCTTGAATCAGCAGCCCCTACTTCAACGACTGAAACATTCTTAGACGGCCGCACCTACCAATCATTCGGTGACATGCAGCCGCACTCACGCACCACTTGTGAAGCGGGTGACCTAGGCATGACATGCACTACCGGGATCATGCAGGATGGAACGCTCCGTGAATACGGAACTTCATTCAGTGACCTTGCAGGACGTACCCTTCGTATTGTACGAGCTGACCTAACAATTGGATCTACCAACACATACAACACACTTGGCCAACTCACCAAAACCGAAGACTCAGACGGAGTCACCTCCCTCTTCGCATACAATGCAGAAGGCGAGCGTGTGACCTCAGCACTCGACATCAACGCCAACGGCGTCATCGACTACGATGCAGACCAAATTAGCCATAGCGACTACACCTTCACCGACCGTGACGGCAAAGTCATTCGCCGTAGCTTTAGCAAAATCTGGCGTCCACAAGACACTACAGCCAATGACGGACTCCTTGTATCATGGAGCGACTCATCCACTGATGGCCTCAAGTCATGGAGCACCCAATTCCCGAATGGAGCGGCACTCATTTCAAGCAGCAGCACCTCACTCCTCGGAAATGGTAATGTCACCAGCCAAAGCACATCAGCAGACGGCACTTACGTGATCAGTACCACGACTGCAGGTCTGAACGCCAAGACGGAACAATTCTCAGCCGACGGCACATTATTGCACACAGGCTCAATCGTAAAAGCAGACGGTAGCCGTGGTTATGATGCCCTCAACCGCGTCACTCACACCAAAGACAGCCGCACAGGAGTGTCATCACGCACATACCAATCTACTATTTCAGACGTAGTGATAAGTATGACTGATGCAGCAGGCTTCAGTACTTCAGTTGGATACGACCTCCGTAACCGTACCATCCTACATGATTCACCAGACACACTTGATAAAGATGGCAACACGATTGCAAACATCAAGACCACTACATATTTCAGCCATGGTGGAGTAAAAGTGCAAGATGGAGATCAAACCTACAAGACAGCTTACACTTATGACTACGCTCTGCGTCGCAAGACACTCAAGACTCATGGAACGACTGAGGCCATAACCACCTGGAAATATAACAACCAGCGTGGATGGCTCGATAGCAAGACATACGCAGACGGCAAAGCCACCAGTTACACATACACGGATGCAGGACGTTTAGAGACACGTAAGTGGGCACGCACACTTAACAATGGCACTACTGCACTGACGACCACCTACGCATACGACACAGCAGGACGTCAGACAGGAATCACCCACAATGATTCAGGAGAAACTGTGGAGACAGCAGAATTCACTACCGCATACGATAGGCTCAGTAGACCAGAGCTCATCACACGTGGTGTAGCTAATGGAGGATCAGTTTCAACTTGGGCCTACTCTTACCTTCCTGACTCTCTCTTGCTCGACTCAGAAACCATTAAATATGGTACCGAACTAGAACGCACACTTTCACGCACCTATGATGCATTGCTTCGCCCACAGAGTCAGGCACTCAAAACTGCCGCACTGAACACTGAGCACGCAGCGTCTTACACCTACGACAATGCAGGTCGCCTAAAGACGATCACAGATTTGCAAACTAATGTTTACAGCTACGACTACCTCACTGATGCACCGAGCATGATAGCGAAGTGCACCAGCCCGGTGTGTGTGACCACCAACACCTACGAGCCAAACCGCAACATCCTTGATAAGAAAGAGAACGTGCTCACCGCCAACCTCGGAAGTGCGATCATCAGCACGTTTGACTACACAGTCAACGGCATTGGCCAACGCACCAAGGTAAACCAGACAGGAACCGCACACACCGGCACCGCACCAGTGATCGATTGGGGCTACAATACAAAAGGCGAAGTAGTCAAAATAGACCACAATAACAATGCCTACGATAAGTCTCAAAACTTCGACGGCATCGGTAACCGCACAACAGCTACCGACGCAACAGGCACGACAAACTACATCTCAGATATAGATAATGCCTACACTTCAGTCGGAGGTAACACCCAAGCGTTTGACGATGACGCTAATCCTTTGAACATGCGTCTTCCTGTAGATAGTTCAGCAGACTCTATTCTTGAATGGAATGGTAAGAAAAGACTTACAAAGGTGACTAAACCAGATGGCACTGTAATCACTATTGAATATGACCACGCTGGTCGAAGATTTAGAAAAAATGTGAGTTCAGTAGGAACTACTTATTGGATATACAATGGTCATAATGCCATTGCTAAGTATCTTAAAGCAGACGGAGCATCCGAGCCAACATTGGATAGAACTTACTACTGGGGTATTCCTATATCAGAATTGGCGGTGCATGGTCATACTCACGGTCACTCTCATGGTGAACCTGTAAACAGTGGCATTGGTGGGTTACTCAGTGTAAATGATTCTCAAAATTCATTCTTCCCGTTAATGGACGGAAACGGTAATATTACAGAATATCTAAATCTTGATGGAACTGTGGCTGCAACTTATAAATATGATTCATTTGGAAATACTCTGACAAGTGGGGGAGTAAAGGTAGACGATTTTGTTTATGGATTCGGTTCAAGACCTGAAGATAGAGACTTAGGATTGATTTATTACAATTATCGCTATTATCATCCTATTCACGGTCGTTGGATAAATGAAGACCCTATCGAAGAAGAAGGTGGATTGAATCACTATGCATTTGTGAAGAATGACCCTGTCAACCATTGGGATGAGTTGGGGTTATGGAAAGATAAGGCTCACTATGATATGATTGACCAGTGGCTTAATTCAAGGGTAAATAAACTACCAGAAGGTTCTACCTATCTAAAATATAAGTGGCACAAATCTTGCCTTAATGTGAATAAGATTTTAAAAAATGGGAATGATCAAGTCGATGGGACAGGAGAGGAAGGTTTTGCTAGTTTCCTAAGAGCACAAGGTTCAAAACTGTCTTACGAACATGCTATGAGAACTCCAAAACAAACTGTTGCTGAAGCTCAAAGATTAATGAAAGCATTCATCGTTGAAGAAGAGAAAAATGCTAGGGATAATGCTAATTTAGCACGAAAAAATATGCAGGCAAAAGCGGGTATTTTAAAGTTTAAGGCTCATCTGCAAATCGTTAAAGCAATTAGGCATATTGGTCACGCTCAACATCCAATAGCTGATGAAACATCACCAATGCATGTAGGGTTTCAAATATGGGGGGGGCTAGTTCAACTAGACTATTTTAAGCATGCAAGAGGAGAAACTGCTGAGATATACGCTGCAACAACCCCAGCACCATATTTAACAATAAAAAAAGCCTTTGATAAAATATTAGATGAAATACTGGTTGAATAAGAAAATACTACTACTATCACTTATACTTCTTATAGTGTCAGGATGGGTTTGGCTGACTACTTCCATAAATGCAAAAGGTGTTAAGCATGGAGTTTCTAAATCTTTACTGCACCATATTAATATTCATGCTGAGGGGGAAGTTTGGTTGCAAGTAAATGGCGTAAGGTTTGAAAATGTTATTGGCTACGAACCCTATTATCTAGATATTCCAAACTCGAATTATATATTTTTTGTTCAAAAAGACAAGGATGGGGGAGACGTCGCAAATTTTGTATCGCTGTATGATGATGAAATCATAAAATTCGAAGCCTTTAGTGTGTATTCAGGCTGGAATGTATGGCATAATAATGAGGACTATAATGTGACAATTGAGCAATATAAAGATAACAAAGTTACCGTGTTAATGAGGTTTGAAAAAAAAGAGATTCGTTGTTGTTTTGATCTATGTATGAAGACAGTAATTGAGAAAATAAAGTGAATGTAAGAGTGTTGTCGGTATCGTCAACTTAAGCTAGCGCATCAACTAATTTCTGATAATTAGCTAGTATGTCGATCTACTCTGGCTGACTAACCCGCTCTCTCACAGGGGCGGGTTTTCTATTGGACTGAGGCCTCAGTAATCTATCGTTTAACTAAGGTATTGGAGAGTTGCTTAGAGCCTTCAATTAAAGTGCTACCCCAACTACTCAACCCTCTGCCTCGCCTCATTAAGCACAGCCTCAACGCTTGTATCTAAATGTTGGGCCCAGTCCACAAAGAAAGCAAAGCTACACAAGCAACCACCTCAACCAATACACAACAGTAGGCACCGTCACACGCACTCACGACGATGATGGCAATACACTTAAAACACAAAGGGTCAGTCCGTGAATTGTGAACTTGCGTAAGTGAGTATTTTGCGATAATAGTCGTATTATGGCACGACAAGTGAGGATTCAATTCGAGGGAGCAGTCTATCATGTGATGGGGAGAGGCAACAATGGGAACGGGATATTCTTCGGGAAGAAGGGTTATGAAAAGTTCCTGGACACGTTGGACGAGGTTTGTCAGAGGACAGGTTGGATAGTCCATGCCTATGTGCTAATGGGAAACCATTACCACCTACTCATAGAGACACCTGAAGCAAATTTGGTGGATGGGATGAAGTGGCTTCAGGGCACTTACACACAACGTGTCAATGCGTGGAGAGGTGTCCGAGGTCACCTTTTTCAAGGTAGATATAGAGCTCAGCTTGTAAACGGGTCTGATAGTGATGGAACCTATTTTAAGATGGTTTCGGACTATATTCATTTGAATCCAGCAAGGGCTAAAATGGTTGGGGTTGGTAAGAGTTGGGAAAAGCTAACCGATTATCCTTGGAGTAGTCTTCCTCTGTATTCGAAATGGAAAGCAAAAAGGCCTGTTTGGTTGGAGGTAGAACATGTGTTCGATAGCATCCGACTTAAGGATAATACTCGCGGTAGAGAAGCCTATTCGAACTACATGAATAAGAGATCTATCGAAGTTCAGACTGATGAAGATAGCGGGTCGTATGGGGCTTTGAGACGCGGTTGGTGTTTGGGTGACCCGACCTTCAAACAGAGTATGTTAGACAAAGCTGAAGCGTTCAGCGGGCGTAAACGAGAAAGCTTGGCTGGTGCTGCAGTGAAAGAGCACAATGAACATGAAGCGTCTAAATTGATCGCCGAGGGTTTAAGTAAGCTAGGGATTATTGAAAATGCTTTAGAGAATATGATAAATTCTGCTAAGGAAAAGAAAGCTCTGGCTGCATGGGTTTCTAGCCAGACTCTAGCTTCAACGGATTGGCTAGCTAAAGCCTTACATATGGGTCATCGCAGCACTGTTAGCCAAGCGAAGAAGTGGGGGAAAGAAAGCAAGGAGGGGCAGAAGTGGCTAAAAAAACTGCAGTGAAGCAAATGCTATCCCGTTTCGCCCGCACTCCACACCCCAAACAAAGCCCTGTCCGCTCCGTCTCCTGTTAGTCGTCTTCGCTCATGCTGCGTGCTGGTGCTGACACGCTCAGTCGTTCCTCCTTCACTTTCGCACAACGTGTGTAATAGATGCTGGTGGCTGGCGTGGACTCCTTCTCATTGTCATGAGCCTCTTCCACTTGCCCCTTCACCGCCCATTACACGCGTTGTGCGAAGTAAGCGCACGCATCATGCCAGTGCTACTCCA
>JAVCKV010315924.1:0-14079 GCA_032274145.1 Herpochondria borealis
TCCCGATCAGTTGTGGCTAAAAGGATGAATTTTTTAGGATTCTTCCTGCCAAAAGGTATCTACGGTAAGCGGCCATTGAACTCTCTAAGTAACTGTTTTGAACAAAGAGTCAAAAATTCTCATGTTGGCAGCAGGAGTATCTTTGCTGCTCGTATTGCCCTGGCTGTCTTGAGTCTTGTCTACCATGCCGAAATTCCAAGCAGGGGGACCTACCAAAGTTTCTATGTTTACTGTGTATATGAAGATACTGTCTGTTGGACATTTTTACTACTGTCACATTCAGAGCTCCGTGCTATTGAAGTGCCTGCCAATGACAACAAATGACACACTCTAGTCTCCTATACACATTCTGGCGGCTAACAGTGCGGAATGGCCTATTATGACTTAAAGTTGGCAGGATGACGTGCATCCTGGCCATTTTTGTGCGGCTTATGTATGGCTAAAGTTGAGCTTTTAGCTTGCTTTTAGCAGTTAGCTTGTTGTCAGTGTGACACAAACATTGCTACTTATTGGCACTACAATCGAGGTTGTCTGGGGAACATAACAAATCGAATACAACAATCAAAAGTGTATTCCCAGCCAGAAAATCTCGTCTCAGTATAACCATGAAGAATGAATGCAGCCCAAGCTCGCCATGTATTGCCCCAACCCCAAGAAGGATCCAACAGTCTGGAGATGGGGTTTTCCCTATATCGGCAACCTATATAGAATCATCATGTTGTGCATTGGTGGATTGCTTCTAGACAAGTCACGCACCTTTGTCTGCTTGTATTTCTTCTTTCCAAGGCTCAGCATGAACAAGCCCAGAGAATGATGTGGTGAACATATTGAAACCTTGGTACAGCAGAATCAGGGTTCATGCCAACACATTACAAACACAGTGGCCATCAAAGTCGTGGTCAATACTGATGTTGAAGCAGCCCTCTGAGGACGGCAAATCTACAAGATGTTCCAAAACCGCACAAACAAAGTCGATCACATGATGCTGGAGGAAGCACGGGTCTCCATGCATGTCCGACAGTATCAGATTGACATGCTGCCCATTGCAGATTCCAAGCAGAATACAACGCGTCGACGTAAGAAAACAAAAGACAGGCAGCATCACGTCATTTCTCAGCACCAACAGAAGTGTGGAACTCCGGCCAGTTGTGTCAGGTGGAGATTGTTTAAAACATATATGTGGGAGCCAATCCAGCTTTCGGATGAAAGCGTCTGCAAAGTAGAGCACAGCACCGTCAAGACAGTGACTAGAGGTCGATACTCTAAACGAGAGGCTAGTACGAAGGTGGTTGATTCATCTGATCCCATGAAACGTTCATCTAAGAAGTTGTCATCCAGTCGCAGAAGCCGCTCCACCAATCAGGAGCGGTATTCATTGATATCGAAGCGCTCGGAACGAAGCAGACGGGTACCCTACCTCTAGGTTCTGATATTCTGTTATGAATGTAGTCATAAGTGGTTTCAAGGAAGAAACCGCGCCAAAGAGGCTTCAATGCCATTGGTGTGATGCACGACATGTGATTTGCTTGACACGTGAAGCTCTCAGAGCTCCTGTTGGCATTGCCTGTCATGACCTTCTGATCCTGCTCCCATGTGTCACAATGCATACATATGAGATACTCCTGCCATAGCTGCTTTCAGAGAGGGCCATAGCAAAGACATGCTTGCTGTGGAGGGACAACAGGGACAGGGACAGGGACAGTGGCAGGGACAGGGACAGGCTTGGAGTCTTCATTGGAAATGTTTGTGCCAGCAGGTTCTCCTTCCACACTCCCATCCTGGACATTTCCATCAGTTCTGTTATTGGCAAAGTGACTCTTACTCACTCGTCCTTGATGTTCAGCTGACGTGAACGCAACACTGACTCCTCAACGAGTCTGCACCATGGTTTGGCTAGCTTTCCTTTTTAAGATTACAAGAATTCAATGTACTCTCTCATCAAAAGCACAGCAACTGCCAAAGGAACAAACAAAGATTCTCAATACACGGGATGAGGACGTTGGGGCCTTACATTCCTAAACCACGGCTTATAGTGCAGTGCACCGTGTGGCAGTTGGATCTTGTACTACAGAATTTTTAGGAAAATCCAGTCCTGCAGCTCTGGCAAAAAAGCCAAGGCGTCGAGGTGAAAATTTTAGAAGGCACCAACAGAGAGTTACTACTTCTACCTTTCAAATCGTTACTCCAAAATAATAGGAGGACACGATTCTACATTTATAGGTATAGTGCTTCTCACTTGGTGCCAAATGACGAGCCTATGCAAATTACTAGTCTACTTGACACTGTATGTGCTGCCAACCGTTTATGGTGGTTATGTTGTCTCTCCTACTAGTACATACATGCAAGTAAACTCTGCCGAGGTTTTCCACATCGCGCGCCGGCATATCACAATGGGTATGGGTACTTAACTTATGGTTTCAAATAAAATGAGACACGTGTTGCAACATGTGAGTAAGGCCTGGTTGTGGCCCTTTATGAAGGGCCACAACCAGGCCTTATGCTGCATAGACATATATAAAGAACTGCTCAGAGCCTCACAAAGTGTATCTGCCGTTGCTGTTCAAGAAGAAGAATGAAGCTCCAAACTGCTGCGCTCGCCACCCTGCTTGGCCTTGTCCATGGCACGACGACACCAGATCGAGCCCTCGAAAGCATTGACCCCGATGCTCTAGCGGCAGCCATCAAGTGCAACCAGGACCGTGGTACTCTCACCTTTGTCTTGCTCGAAGATGAAGCCGTCAATGCCGCGGTGGAAGATAACATTCGCGAGGATTTGGCCAAGATTGGCTTTACAGTGGAGGCAAAGAAACTTTCCAAGGCAGAGATCAACGTTGCTCGTCAGAGTGGAGACTTTCATTTCAGTATTACCGAAACGTGGGGAACACCCTACGACCCCCACTCGTATGCGTCTGGTTGGATTGATGGCGCCGGAGGCGAAGGAGTGTACCCATCCATGGTAAACTTTGACGCTCCATCCTCTCGCGACGACCTGTTGGGTCTCGTTCAAGATGTCCTCCAAGAAGAAGATCCCAGTGCTCTCACTACCAAGTGGCAGGTGATTCACAACTACTACCACGCTCAAGCGGTCATGATGCCGTTTTGGGGCAAGAGGATTCCAACGCTCATGAATTCACGCCTCACTGGATATGAAGCTGGCTTTCAACAGTTTGACTACCCCATTCATCGTTTGCTCCCCCTTTCAGGATCCACTACCATCAAGATTGCTCCTGGAGCTCGCACTGGTCTCTTCAAGACTGTCGGAACCATGAATGCTCACGTTTATGGCCCCAACGAGTTCTTTTCAAACAATTGGATCTACGAAGGCCTCGTGGCATATGGCGAAGGTGGTCAGATCTTACCATCACTCGCCAAGAGCTGGAAGGTACAAGCCAACGATATTGGTGGTGACACGTACACCTTTCAACTGCGCGAAGGTGTTCGATTCCACGACGGACTCCCTTGGAACTGCGCCGCGGCGAAGCTCAACTTTGATCACTTGCTGGCGGGTGATTTGGGCAATGCCAAACATGGCTGGTACGGTGTTGGCTCCTACACAGCGGACTGGTCGTGCACCAATCACCTGGAATTTGTGCTGCGCACCAACCAGAAACATGGGCCGTATCTGCAAGAACTCACCTTTATTCGTCCCGTGCGCATGATTTCTCCCGGAGCTTTTTTGAATGGCAACACGACGGATCCAAACACGGCCAACTCGTGTCATTTGGATTGGGGCAGAATCAACGGTACAGATGTAGCGGAAGAGGTTGTCTGCGTTGGTCTGTCGGGGATTCATGGGACGGGACCGTACATGTATGACTCCAAAGGCACCAAGACTGTGACGGATCCAGAAGGAAATACAGAAGAGGTGGACGACAATGTCATTTTCCTGGCCAACGAAGACTATTGGGGTGGAGCACCAGCCATGAAGCGTGTCGAGATCATTCACTACTCTTCCTCGGAGGAAGCCAAGGATGCTCTACTCAGCGGAGACTTGGATGTTGTTTGGGGCTCGGGTGTCTTGAGCGATGCTCAGATTGCCGATATTGAGAGTCGTGCCGATCTCCAAGAAACAATTCGCGTCTTTCATTCGGGTGACCTTCAGAATGTCATTTTGCTCCTCAACTCGGGCAAAGCCCCATTTGACGACATTAACGTTCGCAAGACTGTCATTCATGCCATCAACAAGGCTGCCATTGTCGAGAAGGAACTCAAGGGCCTTCAACAGGTGGTGGATAATATCTTTCCCCTTGAAGCCCCGTACTGTGATGTGGATTTAAGCCCTCGTTGGAGCTACGATTTGGAAAAGGCAGTCTTGTTGAGTTGCGCCGATACGAAATCGGAAGAGAGCAGCAGCAATTCGTCGCTTGCCTTGGGTCTTGGTCTCGGTCTGGGAATTCCATTCGCTATTGCGCTCGTCGTGGCCGTGATGCAGTTCCAAAAGAGCAACAAGTTGGAAGAAGAATTGGATTTGGTGAGAAAGCAGGAGGGCGTCAACGCCTAAGACGACTGGAGAGCCCTTTTTGTAATACACCTCGTACTATACACACTCTATAGTACGAGATGATTGTCAGACAGGCCTTTAATACGTTGTAGAAGCCCTCTTTCTATATAGATACCATGCACGCAGTCCTTCTTCTCTGACCGCTCCAAAGGAAGGGAGTGAGGTATTAGGGTATTCACCCTTGACACCCAGAAGCGAGCATCGGAGAGTATACTATTTGGACACGTGGGTCGGTAGTGTGCTTGGCGCAAGGCACTTTGTCATTGTGATATCCCTACTAATTGTGGTCTAATTGTGGTTAGAGTGCCATGAATGCCTCTAGAGGACAGAGGAAGATGTGATGTGGTGCGGTGCAACGAGAAACATACGTATTGTAGTATGGGATGAAGATGATCAGCCGTTGGCTTGTTACTGCTTCAAAACGTTCTTCTCCTGTAGATGCCACACAGTGGCTGGTGCGATCTGTCTTCTTCAAAAGGAAGGGGTTCTATACAGAGATATATAAGAGTATCAGAGCACTTTCAACAAGCGCTTGTCGGAGGCAAAATGGCTGCCCAGATGCGGCATGTGCTTACGTTCGGTTGCAGAATGTACTGTCGCGGTTGTTATGAAAGGTATTCAAGAGCCTAGCTCGTTGGGAAATGCCACTACTCCCGCGCGATCTGAAAACCCACGCACTCAACGTCCGTTCGATACTACTGTCCACTTGGAACGAGCCACGAAAGGGAGCCATCACTAAAAACCACCATGCGAATCTCCCGTTGGCGAGACGACGAAATAACCCCAACAGCTTCCATTCATACATAGTTGCGGTAGTCTCAAGAGCATTTCTAAACACACTGTGCTGAACCTGAAAGAAAGCAAACTTCTCAACCTTACATGTCGACAATCATACGAGCTAGCTCCGATGCTGACTGTAGCTAGTATCAGCCTCATTGAAGATAGTGTTCTTTCCCACCGGCCATAGCGATTGATTATCGCCAAAGCAGGAACGTTCTCAGTATTTCTAGCCGCGAAATGTGACGCTGCGTGCGACAAGAACCTCGTTGCAGGAGAATTGTGATTGTTGGATGTGACGGGGTAGCAAATACATGGCATGTCACATGCACACCACTATTGCAGACGAGGAGTGAGTATAATGGCTGAGGCTACGCTTTGCGTTTGCCCAGCACTTGCGGTAGCGCAAGATCATATATTTGAGAGCAGCATCCCTATCGTTGTATCGCCTTCAGCTCTTTGCTTCTTTTCCGCGACGGGCTACACTGGGTTGGGATCTTCAACGAGTGCCTCACAGAAACCAACGAGCGCGCGCATGTCGGCAAACACGGTCAAGATGTCAAACGTCTCCACCAGGTTTGGCGCGATCATCCCAACCTGTCTCTATACGTGCGACGTGTAGGCCGTGGCGTTACTTGTTGCCTTCTTGCACAGTCCAGCTTCGGGCGACGTACTGGTGCGATCTCTTGGCTCGGGGAAACATAACTACCAATAGTTCACACGCCCTCCATTGAGTAGCAGCGGGGGTAACGCTTCTGCTCTTGTCGCCGAGGTTTCGCCTCCGAAATCACCCTTGTTCACGTTTCACGCATGGATATTGTGAACACCCAAACAAGTGTATTGCTTTGTCTAGCTATTAGTCAAATTAGTCGTTTCATCGCTCAGACGAAAAAGGTCCAGGTAAGCCCGCTGGACAATCAGGTTGCAGTCATTATTTTTCCTGTATGCAATTTTTGGCTCTGTCTGTCGTGGCATTTTGATGGCAAAGCCTACCTGGAATGTCGCGTGGGATTCGAAAGTGTCCGATAGAGATTCAGCTCATAAATTGCTCCATCCCGCACATCGGACAACAACTTTCGATGCTAAAGATCTATGTAACACGGCCACATTGATCCTTTAAACACGAACAATGAGAACCAAGAACGCCCCCCTTGCCTTGCACTTTGTACCAGGTGAGTATGATGTCATTTGTTGCAGAGGAAGCAATGCCTACAATCACATTGGCAACCGAAACCTTCGACAACTCGTGGACAAGAACCTTGAGCTGTACACCCGAGCTTTCACCAGAGCAGAGAAGAGCATGCTTATCATTTCGATTGTTGATTCGATTCGAGAGAAATCTCCAAACGGAGGATTCGTCAGATTTTGCAAGAAGAGCAAGTGCTATTTGGAAATCGGCGATGATAAGGCGCGAGAAAAGGTGGGTCACTCCTTTCGCGATGCAATCTCCGCTGGTCGTCAATCCACGAACAGCATTGCCAGCGATAAGGGCAGCATTGCTGGGATATCCTCTTGGTGTAAATTGAAATTCGAAGAGGCAACAACAGGAAAGCTCATTTCTAAAATGCCAAAGGCTGCGGAGAACGTCTGCGACGATATCAAACCATTGTCTTACACCTCAGCGCCCCAGCGAATGTCTTTGCTGATGAACTTTGCGGCTGAATTCAAGTGCGATGGAGGAGAAGTATCCTCGAAGAACTTCTCGGCCCTCGACGTGGACTCTGCTGAGTTTCGGGAGATGCTAGCAGATGGTGACGCCGAGATGAAGAGCATTCTCGAAGACCTTAGTCTTTGGAAACCAGTCTGATTGAGCTCTTCCTCTTCGAGAATTGTATATATACGTAGCGCCGTGGATTATATTGTGGGTGACTTATTTTTTGCTGGTAATAGTAGGAATCTTTAAAGCTACCAGGACCCACAATTATAAAGGACGGACAAAGCTGGTTATAGTAGGAAAATTTGTAGTGAACTTTTGTTTGAATGCTGTCGACAGCCCGTAATCGAGCGCCGTTGTAGCCAGGTGTTTCTGTCCTGTATCCACTCCCGCCGCTAGGGCAGCTATATAGAGGCTCCAAGCTGTACTAACGAAATATATAATACGAAGTCCACTTAGTGTGCTTCGTAGGATACCATACTCTCGTCATGATGTCTGATATATTCGTCCCAGGTCGTCGTACTTGCACTAATCTGTCCTGCATCCACTCAAGATGACAGGGCAGCTGCAGACGCGCCAAACTGTACTAATGAAACATCTACGAAGCCCACTAAGATGCCGTACTCTCGTCATTATAAAGTCGTGGCAGGTCGGTGTCTCCGAGTACATGTAACTCTAGCTACCATTTCAAAGCAACCCCAATCTGCATACAGTTGCCATACTTCGCTTCTCCGCGCAGAACTCTAACTTCGCGCCCGGACATTTTCGACGGACAAAATGGTGGCGTTGTAACAGCCCAAAATGAGAACCCCGTTAACAGAACAGATGGTCAAACTCACGAGCTCTCCTGCCGCGACCACGAACAGAAGAAGGATGCGTACAAGCGGCGGATAGATCTAGACGCAGGCAGCACTGCTGCTTTCCTCTATTAGGTGCTTGCCTCGCAACTCGTTTTACCTTGCTTTCAATGTCTATCAATAGTTATTAACAAAGCAAAGTAAAAGCGCCGCCGTTGCAACTCTCAGGCTGGGTGGGATATCACCGTCTTCTAATACCCTGCAATCCATAGCCTCGCGTCTTGCTTGGAAGGTCACGCTAGATATTACTGCGTGGTTGCTGCTCCTCGTAATATGCAGTTGGCTTGCATTCAGCCCGATGGGTTGCTTGTAACCTGATGCATGATGGCCGCTGTTCTTGTGCGGTACTCAAATCAACAAATTGGATCCGAGATCCATCCTTCTTGGCTTGTTGCCGTGGATACCCGTGGCAACATGTTCTACGCGTTCTCGTTCTGCACAGTTCTGAGCTCTGTAAATATCATTCCAGTGAACTTACTTGGGCTCGATCATAATGAAAGCGAAACACTTTCGTTGCAATCAATCAGCGTATATAGTTACAATCAATCAGCCAATCAATCACGATGCCCAAAGCAGAGAACCAAGAACTAGAAGAACAAGAACGATCGCTGGGTCCAGCGTATGTACCTGGACCGCACGATGTCGTGTGTAAGAGGGGGCGAAAGGCCTACATCCACAATGAAGCGTTTCGCAACTTGCTGGGACAGCACATGCCCAGTTACACGCGAGTAAGACGTCGAGCTGAGAAAAGCTGCATCATCATGGCCATCGTGGACTTGGTGCGGCAACGAGGAGCCTTTGTGCGGTATTGTAAGAAGAGCAAGTGTTGGATTGATATTGGAGATTTTCGTTCACGCGAAAAAGTGGGTCACTCCTTTCGAGAAATACTTGCGAAGGGGGCGAACTCTTGGGGAATCGAGACGGTAGAAGATGCCAGAAAAGAGCAAGCGGCTGCTTTTCCAGAAGCAATGGCAAGGGAAGCACAGAGCATTGGGAGAACCTGTAACGCTGCAAACAACGCCAGAGAACTGCTCGCGGTAGCTCCTGTCAACGTGATCAACGATAGAGGAGTTACTATTCATGGAGTACCTCAGCTAAATCATGAAAAAGTGATGGGTCGTGGCTTTGGAGTTCCTCAGACGAGTCATCAAAAGATGGCCGGATTTGGAGCAGCACCGGCGAGGGAAAAAGTACAGAACCTCTGGAGACTTAACACCAGAGAAGAGCGCGCTCCTGTCAACAACGGGAACAATAGAGGAGCAGCAATTACTCAAGATTCTCATAGGATTCCTCAAAAGGCGGGTCCCGCGTTTGAAGCAGCAATAAGGGCAAGGGAAGTACCTAATGCCAGAGAAGAGCGTGCTCCCGTCAACAGCAACAATGGAGGAGCTAGCATTACTCGAGATTCTCAGAGGATTCCTCAGAGTTCAGCAAACCAAAGAGAAGCACCCGCTGCGGTGCCATCGAACGACACCACCAACAACAGAGGAGCTACCTTTATTCGAGTATCTCCAACGAGCAATGCCCCTCAGAGGGCATCTGTCAACAACAGAGAGGCACCTACTGTGGTGCAATCGAATATCAACAATTCGACACTAAGCACACCAAGGAGGAAGCCAACCAAAGCCAAGAAGAACAGCAAACCACATACCCAGACGAGTTTGGAGGAAACAATTGATAACGAGGGAAGAAGAACAACCACCATGACGACAACCACGAGAGTGACAAGGACAGAAACCATTACAGTTACAACAATTACAACAAGAACAAGTAACAATGAGGTGGAAACGGAAGAAGAAAATCCACAAGAAGACATCCACAGACCTACTTTTACGCCCGATAATGGTTTCACGTCGAGACCATGAACTGAGGCGACGAATCCAAGCTTGCAGATTTAACAGCTCCTCCCAGAAGATGATGATACTAACACGATGATACTAGAACCACATCTGCACGAAGAACACAACGGCACACAGTTCATTTACTGCTCGGTAATATCGATACCCCGGGCTTGGACTGTCACACCGATCTCAATGAATTGATGGGTCGCAATGTCTCGTCGAAACCCTTGTCACTTATTGTGATCTTGAAGCACCGCACGAGTTGCGGTGCGCAAGAATGTCTTGGTTTCTTTATGTCGATTCACTCACCGACAGCACGGGGCGCTCTCGACGCTCTACCAGCTCTTGCTCCAAGTCAATATGCAGGCGGTTGTATACGTACCCAGCGTCAACCGTTGCTATACAAGAGCCCTGTCGATGCAGATTGAGCCCCTGAGTTTATGGAGACTACGATATTTGTGCGATGATGGTCGTCTCTTCCAACCTGACCTCGATAAAGCTGTCACGAACTATCGGAAACAACATTGTTTGGGGCGATGGTCGGGTCTTTCTTTATTGAGCATGTCTCTGCCATGATATATGAGTTATTGGGCGCTCAATATGTCACCGGAGGTACGACAAGCCAACGGCTTACTCCCATTTCCACCCTTCCCGTTCATGCTTCATCAATTGAGAGAATCTTCTTTACTGAAGGAATTGCAAAGATGCGTGGGCTATGAAATATGTTGCTAT
Organism: Herpochondria borealis; assembly: GCA_032274145.1. Classification (NCBI taxonomy): domain Eukaryota; phylum Rhodophyta; class Florideophyceae; order Ceramiales; family Ceramiaceae; genus Herpochondria; species Herpochondria borealis. The sequence continues at coordinate 10,363 of JAVCKV010315924.1, forward strand.
CTGAGATTGATTCCATTACATCTTTATTCTTCAGCGTGGAGGCCTAGAGACGACCATATCGATCAATACGAACTTTGAAGCCACTATTTCTGCTCGTTGGACAGCTCTTTCCAAGGCTTTCGGCAACGTCAGGAATGTTTCGCTCACCCCGCGGTCTTTGCGCCAACCCTCTGATTCCCTGAAGCTTGCACTACAAGGCCTGAGTCCCATCGAATGCTTGCCGGTCGACTACGCTTATCAATGCCCGACAGAGAAAACGTTCCTATCGATGTGTTCCACTGTAGCAAGCTTGCCACAGTTGGAAAGCATGCATCTCCGTTTGTCTGGATAAATCAGGAGGCTTGTGCATCCAAACTACCGGGAAGAGAATACACTCTTGGAATGACTCAAGACAAGCAACTCCATAAGGAAAGCCGAGCTTCAAGTTGGTGCGGTTATCGAGTTGTTGTTGCTTCCGTTGTTGAAGAAGAAAACAGCAGAGACAGCCCCAACAGCGACTAGAATAGCGACGACGCGGTCCGTCCAAGGTGACTGCTTCTTGCTTCTTGTTTGCAGCGGTTCCGTTTGCCACTAGAGCAGTCGTTTCGTAAGATGCTATGTTTATAATGTATAGAGTGCACGTAGAGTAACCAAGCCAGTCAATGCTATCAAAACAAGTGCAAGTGAAAGAGCAAGTGATGATGGTTGATTTGTTGATTGATTCTATGCTCTTGCTATACTAATCTCATTACTTTAGGGAAGGTAGTCTAAAATTTGTTCCAGCGTACTCGGTACGGTAGATAGCCCATGTACAACTCGTCGGCCACAATCTCGGGAAAACATAACATTTGGCGAGGATCACACATCCCATCCCAGCGTTATTTTTATCTATCTAGATTGCTTTTCCCGGTTTCAAGACGAACCCATGGCGACAACGTGCCTTCTCTCGGTTCTTTTACCATCCTGGTGTTGCTCACCACAACAACTCGTCACCACCTGTAAAACCCAAGAGTCCTACTTTCTTGTCGATCTCGATATCCAGTCGAGAAACACTAATTTTACGGCATCGGTCTATGATGCACAAGGAGCCGCTAGGCTCGAGAGACTCGTCGAGAAGGCTATTGACCGAAAGTTTGACATTTACAAGAAGACATCCGAGTACACTCGTGAAACGCAGGGGGAAACAGTGTGTTGAATCCGGAGCAATCCTCCACGACGTCGATCCCCGTGAGGCATTGCTGGATATGGGTGCTCATCATGATACTTCGATGCTTCCTGCCAGTTGCTCTATCCATTACATGTAACCACTTCCGCGCCACGATTTTAGCGTATGCATCGAAGACTCATGGTCTCAGGACATCAATGGCACCGCGACCGAGTACTTCAGTCAGTGAGATCCGACTTTTCATTCGTTGTTGAGAATGTGGTCATGCTGCAACTGAGCCGTCAGTGATTTTGTATGATGCCGACCCCATCTGCTGCTTGGAGCAATGCGAGACATGCACATGTAGTGTAGTGTCAAACTGCAGCAAAATACGTGCACCCGACCGGTCGCCTATCCTCATGCATCGATTGAGTAGTTCTCGTCCATGGAAAAGGCAGCCAGACCGTTGCTTTCGTGAGGACGCATTCGAACGAGTCAATCGTTGGACTTGTAGTCGAGATCAGATTTGCGCAAGAGGCGGACACTTGCACTACTTACGACCAATAGCAACTAACAGCCAGTTGTTGGGATGCGCCAACGTGTTGTGCCTGTGAAAAATCATGTGGAAGACTGAGCGGGTATGATTTGCGACACATCAATCACGCAATGCCAGCATGGACGATCTTAGCACACATCTATAAGAAGACCTTCATAGAGCTACAGCTATCGTCCTTGATGCCTTATCTTTCAATCATAATGGCGCTGCGAGGACGAGTTACAGCAATACTCTCGCACGAATTGTCTCGCAGACCGCTCCTCTGGAATGGATGAACAGGCAAAGACCCTTGGAACTTCAACTCCTGGTCGAACCAAACCTCACGAGACGATAACTCGAATCTGCATTTCGATGATGATGGGGCAGTGAGGCGACGAACTACCCCGCGTATGGCTAGTACAAACGGAGGCAGCTCCCGCGAAATTGCAGGATATTCTCCCCCAGACGGTTCAGTCAGCGTACATCAACATGCACAATCCCCGCCCCGAGGAAAGCAGCGAAGAAAAATACCAAGCGGAAGCGACGACAAGTCTCATCCCGTCCTTCTTCATCAAATGACGATGCCTCTGACAATCCTCGCCACTGGGAAGTCTAGTACCACGATTGTACCGCGCACTACAGCAGTTTTCGAAACTCGTCCGACTCGAGTTAGACTGACTATGGTACACGCGTACTGCCGAAATTGAAAACATGCCACTTGTCGAAATTACAGAGGGAAGCATGAAGCGACGAGGTAGTATGAGTAGACACGGAGATTTCCCGACAATGTGCAAAGCAAAGCTCCACCGATGCATGCCTTCTCGTGACGATGATGAACATTATGAAGATATGCCTCGAGACAGAATGTCCCGTCGAGGTAGCATGAAGGGAGATAACAATTCGGACAATGCCAATATTGTCGATCTCCACCTCGAAATTCAAGTGTGGAACCTCGAGGCAGAGTGCCACGAACGATTTCGACAATACCAATCGTCGAGTCCATCACCCGCTAATGTACTAAAGGTTACAGCAGCGACTGAGCTACCTCCATCACGGGTGATACGCCTATATGATTGCGCAAGATTGCAACTATGGAAGGACTCGTTGTTCTTTGTAAGCCCTTTTGTTGATATCTTCGTCCGGTTCTACCGACGCGTTTTGCCGTCGGGCAGGAAGATTTGCTTGCAACGAAAAGAGGTGGGTCTTCCTCACAGCACCAGCAACTCCGTCGACTCGTCAGTCGAGAGACCGTGGCTTCTTATACGCGCACGGTAGTTGTTGCGACACGTTTCTCTAGCTTGTCGACACGAATTTCAACGTATCTTGGCTGTAATGCGTTTCAGGGATCTTTCCTCTAGTGTATGGGCAAAAGCAGTAAGCACTGCAGACTCTTCAAACAGACAGATAGATTAAGAATTCGAGACTTGCTACCTTGCAATGTCTTATTATTGCCAAACGGCCGTTCTACACCATAGACGATGCTAGATTTGTTTAAAACCTAAATTTAGTTATACAACAATATTATCATCAATGCCTAGTGTTTGGCTTAGACCCCCCAAGTCTAGACCGCGCATGGCATGGTGGTTCAATGATCTGGTTCATTGTGAGCGTTCAAACGGGAGAACACGCTGTGTGCCTATGTATATTGCATCCGAACGGCACCCGCTGGAATGACAGCAAGTAGGAGTAGTCCCGACAAAGTTGAGGTTCTTTCAGTGGTCTTCTCATATACCGTATAGTCAAGGATTAGAGGTACTGATGTTACGTTGTTTTGTATCAAAATAGTTGTAATGCATAATAATAGAATTCTCGGCTCAGTTGCCACATGTGCTACCGCGACAATTTTGCCGAAATACTTCATATCCTCGGTACGAGTAGCTGCTGTTGACATCAACACAGACTTCAATGCTGTCCCTATTCAAGTATAGCTTCAACGCTTCGAATGCCTCTAAGGACCAGAAGATGCAGGAGAAGAAGAGAAAGAAACAGAAGCAAGTTCCAGCAGCTATTGTCAGTCACTTTGTCTCCAATGACGAACTTCAAAGCAGAATCATTAAGC
>JAVCKV010316035.1:0-14075 GCA_032274145.1 Herpochondria borealis
AGAATCATTTTTTAAAACCATAAAAGTAGAATCCTTAAACCGATATAAATTTGAAAATGCGAATGAAGTGTTATTAGCTATCTTTGATTACATTGATGGATGGTATAACACTCGAAGAATCCATTCTTCTCTTGGTGGTAAATCGCCTAGAGAAATGGCAAAATTTTTAGCAGTTGAAAATGCTGCTTAATTCTATTATCTGAGTGTCTATTGTCGTGACGAAGTCCACTCAGCCATTATTTTTGTATGCATTTTTTCTTTCCATGGTTGTTCTGGTAATAAAGCTTTAACCTTTACTACAAATTGATTAGTTACTTCTATCTTCTTTAATTTTTTATTCGTTTCCATAAAAGGAAACTTTGAGGGAGAGTTTTCAAATCTTTCTATCCCTTCAATATTAAATGTTTTAGCAAAAGCTTTTAAACGTCTTATTAACTCTGCTTTTTTTCTTGAAGTACGAACATTTGAAATCATAAGTTTCTTGTCTTTTAACATTTGCCATATCTCATAAATATAATCATATTGAATTTCATCTATATTAATTTTAATTAAATCAGGAATCTCAAAATTAAATGATCCTATTTTTCTTGAAATTATCAATAACGACAGTAAATGCCTATACCTTCTGAGATAATGTTCGTGCGCTTTTCCAATAGGTCGAGTAGACTCTATGAAACTATCTGTTTTCTTTAAAATTTTAGCTATTTGTGGCCAAATTTGAAGCTCTGGAGAAATAAATAGCTTTTTATAGAACTCCTCATTTCTTAAAAATTTTGATTTGAAACTTGTAGAAATCCATGGCATTTTCAAAATTAAACCTGTAAAACCACTGGCTAAATATTGAGGACTAAAAATTATAGATGGATTAATTCCTTGATTTGAGTAGTGCTTTGTTCTCCGCTCATAATATAATCCCTCTTTTAAAAGTATGTCTTCAATATCACGTTGTACTTTATCAGTAGCATGTAAAGCAATCGCCTCCACAGCAGTCTGATTATTTGTTGCTCGAATAATTTTATCTCGTATTAGTTTGTCTTTTGAAACAATGACTTTGATTAGAATTGACCTTTTTTCTGGATCACTTCCATTTTGTTGGAAATATCGAAATATAGATTCAGTTGTCTGAAGTCCATTAACAATTTGAACATTTTCAATTGTAATCTTACTACCAATAACTATTGCGGAAGTTGTTAAAATGGTTATTCCATTATTTAACCACCAAAAGTCTGGTGAATCTAATTGATTTAATGTTCCTTGAATATCTCTATTGACATTATTAAACCCCATAAATGATCTAACGTTAGAGTCAAAGAAATATCTCTTCAATTTTTCCTCATCAGATATGAAATCATAATAATCGGCAAGATTTACCAATAAAAGATATGTATTTTCTTTTGACATTATATCATGAAAAAGAATATCAAAAGAATAGATTTGAGATTTCCTGTAAGCTTCAATTAATTCACTTGATCCAAAAAATATAAACTCACTATTGATATTTGAAAAATTACTTTCTACAATCTGAGTTAATTGCTTACTCCTTGATAAAATATTTTCCCCAACAGTAGAACTATCTCCTCGAGATGCATAAATTAATTTCAAATTAAATGACTTTAGCCTAGTTGAAACTTTACGATATGATTCTATTAATTTATTTCTTACATTGATAACGTCCTCATTATAGTCTCCTATCAATTTATCATTCTCAAGTCCAAAATTTAGTAATTCTGTATTAGTTGCAATCAAACTATCTAATGCAGCCATTTTAAATGTATCGTGATGTTTACAAGTTATTATATATACATCTAATTCGCATCCTGACTTAGGCCATAAAAAATTTTCGATATCGGTTATGAGATGACCATTTACTACAACATACATTGCATCAATTCCTCCGTCATTTCGTCCATCTACAATGCCTTCTAGAATTTCTTCTTTTGAGAAAGCGTAGTCTTTTAAAATCTGTTCAATTGAAAAAAATTCAAAAGCTTCATCTCTTCTTTTAGATGGAATACTTAAATCAACCCTTTCATCAAGGATTCCATCGACTAATATTTTGTCATTATTTGCCATTTGATTCTGCTTTTTTATTTACACAAAAGGAAGATACTCTTGCATTTGCAGGAGTATTTAACTTTTCTCTTTTAATATATACTTTATTAAATATATAAAAGTCTGATTAATAATGAGTTTTATAAATATCGCGTGATATTATATTTTATTATAATCCAAGATACAAAAATGTTTTAATTGAGAGAAAGAACAGAAAAGGTGGTAGTGTGTTTAGGGTACAAATGAATTAAAGAAGGGTACAAAGATTTGATTAGGAGGTGTGAATGAAAAAAGGTAGGGTACAAAAATTTGATTAGGAGGTGCAAATGAAAAAAAGTAGGGTGCAAAGATTTGATTAGTAGGTGCGAATGAAAAAAAGTAGGGTACAAAGATTTGATGAGGAGGTACAAATGAAAAAAAATAAGGTGCAAAGATTTGATTAGGAGATGCAAATGAAAAAAAGTATGGTGCAAAATTTTGATTAGGGGATGCAAATGAAAAAAAATAGGGTACAAAAATAAAATTTGGGGTCGATGTAAAAGTGAAATAGGGTGCAAAAATTATTTTTGGGGTCGATATAAAACTCAGATAAGCAACAAAAATAATTATGATTCTTCGACAATTCCTGTGGAACTAACTTTGAGAACTCAGTGAGATGGGAAAAGTGGGCAAGCTAGTGTTCTTAAAGTGGATGGCTTTGACGACCCTACTTTTGCCGGCAGGCAGAGCTAGCTTGGAAGCAAAAATTATTTGTTTAAAGTTCTGTATAATTAAACCAATCAAAATCAGCAGGTAATTTTTTTCCCATCAAATCTTGACAACACATCCCAACGAACGCTCCCGTAAATGCAGGACGATAACGATTACTCCCATCCCGAACGTAATCATCTGACAGAATACTTCCATCTAAATCCTCTCCTACTCGCTCCCATTCATTTTCTTTTTTTCCATAAAAAAATTGAAGAGATTCGTTGTGGAATTTTACTTTTAGGAAAACTCGGTCAACACCTGTCACCTCAATTGAATCTTGTAAATGTTCTGTTATAACAAAGTTGTTACAACTAGTGATTTGTAAAAACTTCCTTGGATTTTCATGATGAGAAAATTGAATTTCATCACCTAGCAAATGTAAATAAAACCAATGTCCTGTATTGTAATAGCAAATTAGTCCTGCCATTTGCTGAAAAGTAGCTGGAGCAAATTCAAGACAAGTAGATGCTTCCACATTGAAATGCTGAACTCGTCGAGCGATTAAACTTTGATGATGAAAAGAATTGAGTGATTCTTTTCCATACAATCTTAAAAATCCATTTCTAGCATTTAGCGAAATTCAATTTTCAGAAAAAGGAATTCGTAAGGATTGAAAATGAATGCTTAATTCTTTTTTATCAAAATTATCATGGATGGAAATATGCTCCGCTGTTGTATTTTGATTGGCTATCAATTTTGCTTCTTGCGGAATTGGAATGTTAAGTCTAGGTTCTTTTCCATTTTTCGAATACAACCAATCGTCCGCTCGCCATTCCATTTCTTCTATCGCCGTTTCTCTACCAAGCGTACATCTTCCTAATTCGGTCAAAGGTCTGCCTACTAAAAAAACAGCATAACAATCCCCTTCCGGAGTTTCTACCAAATCCGCATGTCCACATTTTTGTAAAGGAGCTTTTGGATTTTGTCGAGTAGAAATTATTGGATTCTCAGGATGCAATTCATAATTCCCAAAGATGGTTTTGGAACGAGCCAAACTAACGGCATGACCATATTCTGTTCCTCCTTCAGCAGTTAGCAAATAATAAAATCCATTTCTTTTATATAGATGAGGTGCTTCGGTAATGCCCAATGCTGAGCCTTCAAAAATATGAAAAATTTCTCCGACTAATTCTTTTTTTTCAAAATCAAACTCTTGCAAAATAATGCCTCCAAAAAACTTTCCTTTTCGTTGATCCACCACCATGCTCGTGAACCATTTTTTTCCATCCTCATCATGAAACAACGAAGCATCAAATCCACTTGAACTTAGAAAACAAGGTGCTGACCAATCTCCTAAAATATCATTAGTGGTCACTAAATAATTGGGCGTATCTTTCCACACCCCGTCGAAAGAACGCACATTAGCATACACTAAAAAAAAAGTCCCATCGCTATAACTCAAGCAAGGTGCCCAAACACCACAAGAGTCTGGATTGCCAATCATATCTAATTGAGAAAGGCTATTCAAAGGATGAGCAACTAAATTCCAATTCACTAAATCTCTAGAATGATGAATCTGTACCCCTGGAAACCATTCGAAGGTGGAGGTAGCAATATAGTAATCTTGCCCTACTCGAATGATAGATGGGTCTGGATTGAAACCTCGAAGGATTGGGTTTTTTATCATGTCAAATTTCAGATTAACCTCGTTCTAAAATATTTTATTTATAGAAAACAATTAGGTCTATGTTGATTGCCGTGGGTAGTAAACCGCAAATGCATTTTTGTTGTTGGAACATTCTAGTAATTTGGACATTGTTCATTTTTTTCAATTCAGTCTGACTTTAAAACCTCTGTAGGCAATACGCCAAAATGTTCTTTGAAGCGTTTGGAAAAATAAGAAGGGGAAGAAAAACCAACAGCATAGCAGACTTCGGAAATATTTATATTTCCCTTTTCTATCATTTTTTTTGCTCGTTCTAATCTGACTTTACGAATAAATTCATTGACATTCATACCCGTCAGCGCTTTAGTTTTTCGATAGACTTGAGTACGACTTAGGAATACTTCAGCAGAAAGGGTTTCCACATTTAGGTCAGCATCTCCGATACGACGATTGATGATTTCCAATATTTTTCGAATAAAATCTTTATCTAAAGACGACGTGTTTTTATTGATCTGTGACTCACTGATGTCTTTGAAATATTTATTAAATATGACTTGCCGACTATTTAATAGTTGATTCAATTTCGATTTCAATAGCATCATATCAAAAGGCTTAGAAATGAAATCATCTGCTCCTAAATTAATCGCTTTTAGTTGGTCTGTAGCATTGCTTTTGGCGGTGAGTATCAGCAATGGAATATGAGAGGTACGAACATCACTCTTTAGAATTTTACAAAATTCATAACCATCCATATGAGGCATCATGACATCAGTAAGGATAAGGTCGGGTAAGATTTCTAAAGCTGTACGCACTCCTTCTTTACCATTGGCTGCCGTTTTGATATTATAAATTTTGCCTAGTTCAACCTTTAGATAATTTTGCAACTCAATATTATCTTCGACAATCAGTAAGGTCTTAATACTAGGATTTGCCTTCTCGCTTTTGACCTCAAGAGGTAAAGTTTTATTTTCTTCAATCGCTTCTAATGGCACATTTTCTGTAACGATTTGAGCCGTTGAGATAAACTCTTTTCCCATGGGCAAATAAAAAGTAAAAGTAGTTCCTTCTTCCAATTTACTCTTTACATCTATTTTTCCTTTGTGTAACTTGATAAAATTATTGACGACTTCCAACCCAATTCCCGTTCCACTATAGTAAGATTTATTGATATTATCTACCTGATAAAATCGCTCAAAAATATGTTGTACATGTTCAGGTTCAAGTCCAGGCCCCGTATCATAGACCGCAACAGAAAGTGCCGCATGTGTATTGTTATCATCAATCTCAGGAAAGACCTGTTCTGACTGCCCAATATGAATTCCTATCTTTCCTCCCGCAGTTGTCACTTTAAAAGCATTGAATAACAAATTGAATAATACTTTCTCAATCAACTCTGAATCAATCCATACATACTCTGATGATATATCAGATTTCACCTCAAATTCAATTCCTAAATCTATTGCCTCCCCTGAAAAATAATCTGCAACAGAATGTATGAAACTCACAATCTCTGTTCTTCTAATTCGCAGTTTTAATTTATTAAAACTCAACTTGCGAAAGTCCATTAGTTCATTGATTAATCGTTGAAGTCGTTTGGCATTTTTATGAATGGTCAAATGTTTAGCATGAACTTCGTCTGAAAAATCTTGATTTTTTTCATGGAGAATATCTTCTAATGGATTCACAATCAAAGTAAGTGGCGTACGAAATTCATGAGAGATATTTGTGAAAAATTGAAATTTCTTTTTGTTCAATTCTTTCTCCTGTATCTGACGTTGGCGTTCGTTTTCTCTTTCCTCTTTTGCTAAAACTCGCATCCGCATCACCCGATAAAAAGTATATAACGCAGCTAAAAATAACAATATGTATACCGCAAACCCTGCATTAGATCGCCACCAAGGAGGCAAGACTTTTATGTTGAGCATCACAGGATTTTCAATCCACAATCCATCATTATTGGCAGCTTTTACTTTGAATATATAATCTCCATCTTTTAGAGAAGTGTAAGTCGCACTTCTTTGATTGCCCACATAGTTCCAGTCATCTTCCAGCCCTTCTAAGTAATAAGCATATTGATTTTTTTCCGAACGAGTAAAATTCAGTCCTGTGTGTTCAATTGTAAAAACAGATTGTAAATAATTGAGCGTAATCTCCTTCGTCACCTCCATCGTTTTTTGAAGTGGTGAATTTTCTTCTCTTGGTAAAACTGTTTTATTAAATAATTTTAAATTGCTGAGATAAACCTTGATATCAGATTGGTTGGTTAGAATGGAGTCTGGTTTAAAATAATTAACTCCTCCCATGACATTTCCAAAATATAAATTTCCAGCACCATCTTTCATTGCTGAGTTATAATTAAAATCATTGGAGATGAGTCCATCAGCTTCAGAATAATTTTTCACTTTCTCCGTATTCGTATTGATATGAGAAATCCCCGACCGACCACTTACCCAAATTTGACCGGGCATCGCTTCTACAATTGCGGAAGTAGTTTGTTGTTCAAATCCATTCTTTTCGTAATATTGTAAAAGACTATCTTTATCGATTTGGTATCTTAATAATCCTGCCCCTTCTGTGCCTACCCAAATTTCATTATTAGAAGATTTGAATAATGAAAGTACATTGTTAAAACTGGTATGTATATCAAATTTTTCTCCCCAAACATCTTTATAAGAAATGAGTTCTTTGACCTGTTGATTATTATCAAATACGATTTTGAATAACCCCTTGGTAGAACCAATCCATAATTGGTCTTGGTCATCAATCAATAATTTTCTAATATCAAAAAATGATAAACCAGACTCTTGTAATTTAGAGTCGTTATGATGCTTAAATTGTTGATTATCAGGATTATAAGAATGAATTCCTTTACTCCATGTACCTAACCAAATCGTCCCTTTAGTATCTTCCGCAAAGGTCACTACTCTATTAATCAGTAATCCACCATTCGTGTTTTCTACTGTGAAATTGATAAATTTGTTGGCTCCTTTTTTCAATAAAAAAACACCTTCGTTCCAACCACCTGCCCATATATTTTCTTGACTATCTATGAAAATGGATTGAATAGCTGCCCCTGTCTGATGAGGATGAATATCGTCTAAATAAGATGTAATCGTATTGTTTTTTTTATTTAAAAAATGAATACCATTTCCATCAGTAGCAATCCAAATATTGCCTGCCTTATCCGTTACTAATCCTGTAACGGAAGTATGATTGGTGATATCAGCATCTTGAATAAGGGTGCCGAGCGTATTAAATTTTCGATAATTCGGATCATAAATATCAATTCCTTTATCATAATATCCTACCCACAATCTATTTTCGGAATCAAAATAAATCTTCCAAACAGAATTAGATTTTAACCCTTTTTCTTTATCTCGTTCATAGCGTAGTTCCTCTAAAACATCTCCATTTGGATTTAAAATAAATAGACCATCATTTTCAGTTCCACAGTAGATTGGTCCTTTTTTATTCTGTTCTAAAGACATGACCCGTCTTTGAGTAATTGGAAATTGCTCTAAATATTTCAGGCTGATGTCATTAGAATTAAGACAAGAGGTTTTAAAAATACCATCTTCTTGTGTGCCTATCCATAAATTATTTAGCGCATCTACCATCAAACTTTGGAGGGGAACATCAATTGTCTTTTCACCAGTATTGGTATAAATTAAAGCATCCTTGACTTTGTTTTCTTTAAAGTCAATCATCTTTAAACCCAAGTTGGTTGCGATATAAATATTGCCAGAAGAGGCAGTGGCAAAATTCAGAATATGAAGCGGTAACTCGTTTTGATCTTTTCCTTCGTAAGAAAGTTTTTTAGCAATATTAGTTGCAGGGTCGACAACAAAGAGACCATTATAATTGCTACCAATATATATCTTTCCATTAGCAGCTTCAGTAATTGCGAGGATACTGATTTGATCTTTATTGATGCCTTCTTCTACGTCAAATGAAATAGTCGAAAAACAACTCAACGCTCGATTATAGATATTCAACCCACCGTCGCTACCTATCCAAAGTTGTCCTTTACTATCTTTGAAAACAGCATGAACCACATTACTATTGATAGAAGTGGTATCCTGAAAATCGTATTTGAAAGAGGTGTAATTACTACCGTCATATTTATAAAGTCCCGCGCCATGCATGCCTACCCAAATGAATCCTTGGTCATCTTTAGTGATGGAAGTCACTCCACGTTTTGGAAAACCATCATTAATATTGATGAATTCAAAATCAGGAAGTTTATTTTGTGCCAAAGTTTGTCCTAATATCAAAAAGGAAATCCCTATGATAAGAATAAAAAAATAAACCACCTTTTGAATATAACAAGACATTGACATTTTTATAAATTACTTCCCAGAGAGTTTTGAAAACAACTCCGGAGACGATTTTAAATAGAAAGATTTACTAGTTTCTGTTTTCCATTTTTCAGCAATATCTTTATTGATATGTAAGCGAGCATCTACATCTTGAAAAGTTGGATTATCAACCCACATTCGATGTCCTTTCCAATTACAATTGATATAGCTAATTCCTTTAACTACATCAGCGTTCTCATGAATTGTTTTAAAGAATGGAACAAACCATTTTTCCCACGCCTCATTAGCTTGTTGAGGATTAGAAAGAATAGTTTCTTTTGTCTTACCAGGTTGTCCATTCGGATTGGTGATCGTCGGTGTAGCTTCTGCAATAAAAACAGGTTTTCCTTTTTTTCGAGCAAATTCTATCATGTTCGCTTGATCCCAAGAAGCAAAGAAAGAGTATCCACACCAATCTACATATTCATCTCCAGGGTACCAAGATTCTAATAAATCTAGCGGCTCATCACTACCATATGATTGCCAAACATAAGCTATATTATTAACGCCCATCTTATCATACATGTCTTTGATTCTGCGATAGGCAACAATATATTCCTCTTTGTTATAGTGATTCCACGAACCCCCAAATTCATAACCAATGCGAAGAAAAACAGGACGATCTCCAAGGCTTTGTATCCAAAGTCCCAATGCTCCCACCAAGCTATCCAATTCTCCTCTGGCAATAGCGCCTTCGTGATTGACGAGTTCTAAACCAATCGCCAATGCCATATGTTTAAAATCTTCATCAGCAATTTGCAAAGACATATTGCTAGGACTATCGCCCCAATCATCTGTCGTATGAACACCCGCCAATCCTGAATAAGTAAAACCAAATTCTTTATCGCCCGGTCTTATTTTAGTGTACATGGTAAATCCACCTGGCGTTTCAAAATGGTCTAAATATCCATCATTCCATTTTTCTAATCCACCAATCGATTCCAATTCTTGACCGACGAAAAGAATACATTTTCCATCTTCTGGTTCGAACTTAGCTAATTTTTTAGCAGGTGTTTCTGAAGTAATATCAGTTTTAGTTTCAGGGGGATTATTATTTTCACATCCTATCCATAAGAGCGTTATCGCAATGAATAAAAGAGTTTTAATATTAAATTTATTTCTTGTAAAAGTCATGTTATACTTATTTTTCCTTTTTTAAAATTCTTCTAAAAATTCAATCTCTTCTAAATCTTTTCCAGATACCTTTTCATAAAGTTCATAAATTAATCCATCTTTCAATCCTACCTTAGGCACCATGATTTGGTCACTACCTACACATTCCAATACGTTGATATAAATTTCAGAAGCAGGAATAATTACATCTGCTCTGTCAGGATTCATTTTCAAGATAGCAATTCTTTTTTCATAAGAAAACGCTTTGACGTATGCTCGAAGTGCTTTTAATTCAGAAAGAGAAATATGATTACCAAATGGTCTTTTAGACAATTTGAATAGTTTATTGATGTTACCGCCTGTACCGATTCCCGTAGTAGATTTCGAAACAGAAAGTCGGCAAGACTTTATCCAACTTTTCATGTCTTTAAAAATGACTGTACGCTCTGTGCCAGACAATTTTCGCACTGAACCAATTTTAAAAGATCGAGACTTTTTTAATTTTTTTCCTTCGAAAATATTTAACTCGGTACTTCCTCCTCCTACATCAATGTGTACATATTGTTTTTCTTCCAGAAAAGGAATAATGGATTTATTCAAAATCCTTGCTTCTACATCACCGGAGATAATATCAATTTTCAATCCCACCATATCTCGAATAAATTCTTGTATCTCTTTTCCATTTTCTGCTTCCCGCATAGCAGAAGTTGCCACAGCGCTGTATGCTTCTACTTCATATAAATCAATCAACAATTTGAAAGTTCGCATGAGCTTTTCAAACTTAGCTCGGGTATTGGGAGTGACCTTTTTTTTATTAAAAACATCTCTTCCCAATCGTAATGGAAATCGTAGAAACTCTAATTTTTTAAAACTAACTTTGTTTTCCTCTTCAAATACTTTCGTTACTTGAAGTCGAATCGCGTTAGATCCTATATCGATTGCTGCTAATTTCATGTTATTTTACTTTTCTAAAAAGTATTTACTCAAATGGATATTTTAAATCCATTTGCCCTCGCATCTCATCTGTAATTTGTACTAAATCTAAACTATTCTGATGAGACCAAAGTGAACTTTCAATTTGTTTATTTTGGATACAAAATAAACATTCTTGTACTCTACCCGATGGTTTTTAGGACAATACCTAATTTAACTAAAGCCAAATCCAAAGCCCTGATAAGGGGTTCGCATATTTTGTTTTTATAAAAAGCTCTCATCAGATTAAGTCCTCTTCTGAAAACACTATATTGAGGGTAGCCATGTTTTTTCACTTTAACAGGGTTGAGCCGACCGTCTTCAATTCCAGTTGCCCAACAAATAGTGTAAGCCATACTTACTAAAGCAAATAATTTTCTGTATTTTTCTATTGACCTTAAACAAGAAGCTTCCATATTAAATCCTCTTGCTTTCAAGGCTTGAAAGAAAACTTCTATAGTCCATCTTTTTCTATAAATTCGCCCCAATTCACTTGGCTTTGAAGTACCAATGAGATAAAGTAAATCACCATTCGTATCTACTGATATAGATACATTAACCCTTACTAAATTTACAAAAACATCCCTCAAATAAACTTTCCTTCCTTTTTCTAACAATGCTTCTGCTTTTACACTAGTTCCATCACGTAAAGTAATTTGATGATGTTTGGGTACTCTTACACAGAACGAAATATTTTGTTTTTTTAGCCAGGTTAACCACTTATAACCAATAAACTCTCTATCCATGATAAGTATACCTATTCGCTCTTTTCCAACTACTTTGATAATCTTTTGAAGTAACTCTATCCTATTCTCATAATTACTATTGCCACTTTTGTTATCTAGCATTTCGAAATATAATGGAACTGCCATTTTTCCTATACTCACCACTACACATAATACATTCACCTGAGTTTGACCAAAATCCCATTCTGTTCTATCTATACTCAAAATCAATTTTTGATGAGGAACGAAACTGAGAAAAAAAACCATTAATTTCATATAATCAATCGATACTTCTTTGAAAAAATCCTGTATCCGTCTTTCTATTGACTCCACTTTGATAGGTTTATCTACCTTATCTGCTATCTCTGAAAAAATTACAGATCGACTTTTTATGATGCCCTCTAACATTAAGCAGATAAATTCTTGTCGCGGTTTGTTAGGTACTATTTTGAGTTCCCTAACCATTTTATATACCTTCGGATTTATTTCCATTGGATCGCAGATTTGAGTTGTGTCAGAACTACAAAAATCTGCTTTCCTTTTTTATTTTCATAATTTACCTAAAAACCATCGGGTAGAGTAGTACAAATGTATATACATATTCATTATAGAATATGAATTTCAAATTCTATTCGTATTTTTTATACCATAAACGAATTATATTCAATTGTTTAAACATAGTATATTTAATACAAAATTTAATTCGCTCGTATCGTAATTTATGAAGTGGAGAAAGTTAGTGGAGTACTCTGAGTTTGATCTGGAGGTAAAGATTTTAGAAGCCAAGCATATGTAGAAGCAATTCTCAAAATAAGGATATGAAAGTTGGAAGAAATAGTCTTTTCTAGATGCTACTCGAAAAGATTTAAAAGGAGAAACGAAAAAGGAAATTAATGAAATGATTGATGACCCAGATTCGATTTTGCACGAATTGGCGGAGAAAAGTAGTGTGAAGAAAGAAGTTAAAAAAGAACGAAAAACATTAAATAGAAAAAATCAAATTGTGGGCTGCTGTCATCAAGGCAGCAACCCATAATTTCAGCTATGGGTATATATGAATATATAGCTACGAGTTGCAGGACAAGCTGTCGTGCAATAAATACATCATCACATCACCCATACAACTCATAATGAACCTGCTTCTTATCATATCCCATTTCCACTATCAACTTCGCCACCGCCTCATCAATCATATTACTCCAACCACAAATCCAAAAATGCACATCATCTCGAACTGTCTCAAAATGCTTTTGATAAATAGGATGCACATATCCACTCGCCACTTCATACTTTTTTTCGGGTAAATTTTCCACTCTAGATAACGCCACTGAATACTTCAACTCAGGCATTTTTTCCATCAACTCCTCAAATTCCTTTTCATATAAAATACCATCTTCAGTACGAGTCCCAAATATCAAGTGAATATTTTTATGCGGAATTTTATTGTTACAAATATCCCATAACATACTTCGAAATGGAGCAACTCCTGTTCCCGTACAAATCAATACTAAATCCGATTCAATTTTCTCTGGCAAATAAAATCCACCCGCAGGTTTTTTGAATTTAATATTCGTTCCAATTCCTACTTCGTTGAAAAAGTAAGTCGTCGCACCACCACCTTCTAAAAACACGATACAAAACTCTAAGACATTTGTTTGATCAGGTGCATTGGCGATAGAGTAACTTCTCCACCGCTTCGTTCGCTTTTCATGAATTGGTAAATCCATTGTTACAAACTGTCCTGCTTTGAAATCGACAATCTCCTCCCCTTCTACTTTTACCCAAAAGCGTTTTGTGGTAGATGACTCATCCGTTATCTTTATTATTTTACTATCATACCATTTCTTAGGCATACATTTTATTTTTCTGTCAGCGACGAACTTTCAGTTCGCCTCTGACTTTTTTTAAGTTTAAATCAAAGGCGAACTTGAAGTTCATCTTTGATAATCAAATTCTCATATCTTAAAAACACTTCAAATCCTTTTTTGTTAAAATATTCTTTCGTTTCTTTTTCTGTACGATTACTAGTAGCTAAAACAAAATCTCCGCCCCATGCACCTAACGATTTTATAGCTCCCCAATAATCTTGAAAATATAAATCTTTTGCTTTTTGTAAGTTTAATGTTTTAGAAATGATGGATTCGTGGGTATTAATTATTTTTTCAAAACCAATTAAACTATCACACGTCAACATTTCTTTAGTCAACGTCGTTACTTCCTCAATCGTTCCTGCTCGTTGTTGCATTTTTTTATAGTGCGCAATACCTTCTCGACTGTTTTGTTTTTTTCCTAAATAAATAAAAAACAACTGGTTAGCAAACGAAGGATTGAAATCACAATACGTCCAAGTTGGTTTTCCATTTCTCTTATCATATAAAACACTTCGCTCCGCTCCTGCACATGCAATATCATATCCTGAACCTCCAAACGTTTTGTCTAACAAAATAAACGCATTTATATTCGCCCATTCTGCAATCATATAAATCAAAGTCGAACTCG
>JAVCKV010316146.1:0-14075 GCA_032274145.1 Herpochondria borealis
CTGACTGTAGACAGTTTGGATTCTACATGCACTGTTACGGAATGTCTCTGGTAGGATCTTTGTTCTAACGCTTCAACAATCAAATCTGGCGCGCAGTGTGGCTTCTGTTACCATCACCGATGACTGTTGTTGTGAACCTCTAATTCTGTCTGTCGATAGGAGAGCTGCCCTACCTGCACGCTATAGAGCCATTCTTCGTAACAAAGATGACAATGAAAAGCATTGCTACTATTGCGGTGTGTTTAGTGTTCTTGGTGTCATTATCGACAGCCTTTGCCCCGCCATCGTTGGTGAAATCAGCCTGCTCGACTACATCATCATCATCAAGTCTCTTTGCTCAAAATAATGAGGAGGATGAGTTGCCTCCCAACAATGAACAAGTCTTGGAGCAACTATCACGTGAAGGAGCAGCCCGTGTTCGTGAGATGGACATTGCCGAACGCACCAAGCGAGCCATGTTGGCCGAACAAGTGGAGGATGGCATTTTTCGCATGCAAGAGAAATTGGAAACGTTGATTCCACCATCGGGTATTGTACCCGAGGAAGTACGAGAAGAATGCGTCGAGATTGCACAACAAATGAGAGCTATGCAAGGACAATACGAAGCATTAGTATCGGGGAAACCATCAACAATGCTTAGCACAATCGAGAATTTGGGCAAGGGTGGTGACGAGTAGGCAAGCAGCGCAGGCGACTTGTGTGCATGCATGCGTGTGTGATTTGTAAGTGAGGGAGACAGAAAGGAATCCGGGAGACAAGTGCAAGCTAAGTTGCTTCTCATCAATGTTGTCGCAAACTTGTAGAAGCTGACGACACTATTCACCTGAAGCATGATTTGGTGAGTGCTAGGCGAAACCCTGTCCTTTCATCACGGGTGACCTTCCTCTGGTCGCTACTTCAGCCTTTCACAAAACTCGTATAAATCACTTTTATCCTCGTCTCTAGGAGATGCTTTTGGCGTTCACATAGTTCGAACAGAGTAATCTCAGAGTCGTCTACCATGCATTTAATTCATGAAAGCATCATGGATCGTGTCTTTCCATAAAGTCGTCCAGGACTTTTCCATAGAGACTTGGGTTCTCCAACAATCCATGATGAGAGCAACCCTCTAGTTGCATCATTTCAAAGCAATCATCATGCTCATCGTTGTCACCACCACCATGCAAACATTGTTTCCACCTCGACAAGTTTGCCGTTGTTACAAAGTCAAACTCACCACGCAGTGCCAACGCCGCCTTGCACGACGATAGTAACGATGAAGAGGCCACTGCCTCGTAGTTGCTAATGACATCAATACCACCCCAAACGGATGTAGAGGCGCGTTCATAGGCTCGCTGCAGAGGCAATGATGGCGCAGTACGACATACATGTCTTTGATGAAATGCGTCGTCTTTTAGAAATCCTGGAATCTCGTGTAGCAGCCGCTCCCATTCCTGATTCAATAGAGGGATGCTAGATGGTGCACTCGAGAGCACGACAGAGTAACATGGCGCTGTTGGTTGTTGCTGTTGTTGTTTCAGATATTCAAAAGCTAGGATTCCACCATAGGATTGACCATACAAATGAAACGAACCAAACTTGACCTCTTCCAGCAGAGTTTGAAGATCTTGCGCCGAGTTTTCAATGGAATAGAGCGACAGGTCGTTGGGTCGATCCGATGCTCCACATCCCAATTGATCGTGAAATAGAATGGGTCGATCATTGATAATCTCACAAAGGGGCAACAGATAGTCATGAGGCAGTCCTGGTCCACCGTGAAGTACCACCAATGGGGTCTTTGGGGCGTCGGCATGATGCAGCTCGTAGTCCAAAGCAAACGTAGCATCTCCTCGTTGGACTTTTAGCTTTGCGTTCAGGAGTGATTGCGTTCTGGACGAGGAGGTTGGTAATACAAACGCAAAACAACACGGCTGTAACAGAAGTGCTATTCGGCACAGTCGACAAAGCGCTCCTTCGATACCATACATGACGGGAGGTAACAACTTGCAAACTATGTTGGATAATGAGTTATGGTTTGCAACAGCAATTCTTTGTGAGTGTTGGGGGTGGCTTTCACGTTTCCCATTTACTATTTGCAAAGGAACACCGATAGCTTTTCAAATGACATCAGTCCATTATTTAAGGAGATGGGGCAGTTGAAAAAGCTATTTGGCATAGCCGACAAACAGATTTCTTCACTGACATCAGATTACTATTTAGATTTGTGGGGCAGTTAGAAAACACTTTGACAGCCAACGTTGTTGCAATATCTGGCCCAAATCACCAATCAGACGGATTCGTTTCTTGATTACAGTTTGCCATGAGAAGCCCATTCTTCATCACAACTATGCGTGGGATCTCCCGAAGAACAATCAGAGAACACATTCATTAGTAGTTAGTTGAACAAACTTCTCTTGACCATGGCATCAACTTCTGGGAGCGGCAGCGGCGACAGCCGCAACAGCAGCGGTGACAGCCGCAACAGCAGCGGTGCGAGAGGAGAACAGCAGGTTGGAAGTGCCAGCGGCTATTCAGCAGACAAAGAGAGCAGCAGCGCTGGGGTGGTGATGCCTCCTCCATGTCTCATCGACCTCAATCCCAAGAATAAGCACAAAATACCCTCGAACGAAGATGAAGTATCCAAGAGACGCAAGATTTGTGAGCAGAACTACGACGCTACACTCGTTCGTGCCGATCTAGACAAGGCAGGTCATGCCTATCAGCCTCTAATGCGTTTGCGGCCAAGGATCAATCCAAACATTGATATTTCAATGGCAAAGCATTCTTACTCATCCGAAAAAGACGAGAAATTTCCCTTTCTTCGTGAACCTGCAGATCATGGTATGTGTGAAGATCTCACAGACTTTGGCCAGACCTATATGGACCTTCTCGCAGCAGCCAGGCCCCTGTATGATAAGCCTACAACAAATAGAGGAGTCAGCGCCGTTTCAAGGGGTCGCTCGAGCTCTGAAAGCTCTGATGCAGATGCTGGTAGCAGCGATGGCACTACTTCTTCTGTAAGTGATAATGAGAGTGACGACACTCGGAACTCTATTCAAGTTGTCAATGCCAGACTCGACGACGGCTTGCCAGAGGTGACGGAGGAACCACCACAACTCCAGCGAACGACGCAGATCATTAGCTGCCCTGCATCATCTTCTTTGTCAATGGAGGAAGCCGTTGGAGTTTGCGACAGAAACAGGTAAGAGTTGATGAGTTCTCGATGCTGGCTGCTTTGATATTTGGATTCAGAATTTGTCATCGTGCTAGCCGCTCACACCATTGTCCTCCCCCCTTCTCTGAACACAATAGGCTCGTCACCCTGTCAACCCCTCCATACAAAATTGTGTTTGTGAATTCTTCTTATGGTGCCCTGACAGGAGTCCCTTCTCATGAAACTCTGGGGAAGACGCTTTACGACTTTGTGTCGAATCCTACGTCACTGTCGTTGGACTCCTGTGCCGCCACCTCAAGTACAGGCCAATACACCCACGTTGACTTGTCATCGTCTCAGCTTTTAGATTTGAGAATGAAAGTGACACCAGTCGTATCATCACGGCATGGTGCGGTAACGAATGTGACGCATTTCGTAGTGGACTTGGCGGAACCAAAGGACGAAAGGGGCTACGACGCCAAAGATGCAATTCAAGTGGCTGCATGAGAGGGAAACGCGATACATCTTCTACTATACTCTGGCTATATGCACGCTGTATTTAAAATACGTGTTGGGTGCCAATGCTGTCAACCTTGTAGCGAGAAGTAAAGCGTTGCTAGATTGTTTCTACAGTAGGTGCCCCTCTTCGTTTTCTACTAGAGCATGTCGATTCATGGATGCCATCTCATTTCGGCATCCCAAATGGAATACGAATGCATATTTGCCGTATGGGACCTGACGAGCGGAACAGCATCATTTCGCCCTATTACAGAGGGCCGTAAAGAAGTGGAGGGAGAGAACGAAGTACGTCGCGAGGCTGGTTTGCCGCCTGTTTGAGACTTGAAAACAACTGTGTCGAGACTGACAACTTTATATTCGAAGGTGTCGTTGGTGCTATAGCACTGCTGCACCAGCATGTACTGCTTGGTGGATCACTGTGACAGTGCGCTGGATGGCTACACAAGAAGCAAGTTGCTTCTTGTCCTGCAAGAATTCCAAAGAGTAGACTACTCGTCGAGTAGAGTACGACGACTCTTGACCTACTAGTTCTCGGAGTACTAGGCTACATGCGGCAGCATCTCCGACTTTGATTGTTGTTGCGATCATTTTCTACAGCATCCAGATGCTTTGCAATTTACTATATCGTGAATCGAACTCCGCATCACATACTCGTAGTCTTGAGAGGCACCAGGCATGCTACTGGCCTCTCTATTTACCTTCCTTTAAAGACCACTAAGCTTATCCCACGCCACTTGGCCAATGGCAGCATCTTGCGCACCTGTTCCTGTCAAGTCTACAACAATGATCTCATTGCCCTCTCGACCTGGTTTGTCACCATTCACAATCTGACCCAGTTCCGCATATACATCACTCTCCGTCATGACCCCTGCTTCCAAAGCTCCTCGAAGTTCACCCACTTTGGAGGTTTGTTTCGTCAGATCCGAAATGTACTTGCCCGCAGCCAAGACATCATTTGGAAGCTCCTGTTTCGTTGGTTGATCCGAACCCGACGCAATAATTGTGACACCTGTCTCTTTCAGCCACGACTTTTCCAACACGTGCGATCCCCCCGGTGTCTGTGTAAAAATGACATCCGACCGTCCACACAAATCCTGCGCGCTGTCGACGACTGTAAAGGGCATGCCCGTTTCCGCACTCATTTCGGCACAAAAGTCCTCGGCACCCTCCAACGCATACGCTACTCCTTCAAAGTCACGCACCGCGGCTGCCGCACGGGCCATGTTGCGTGCAATCGCACCCGTGCCCAAGAACCCCACCGTCGTTTGTTCCGCCGTCGAACAGTGCTTCATGGCGACGGCACCCGCCGCACCAGTGCGCAAATCCGTCATGAATCGATTTTCTTGAAAGACGCCAAGTGGAGCACCAGTGACGGCGTTCACGACAATGAAAATACCAGATCCAGGTGGAAGACCTACGTCGACATTCTTGTAAAACGACACACAGGCTAGCTTGACGGTAAAGGTCGGAGTGGCTGAGATGTAGCCACCTTTAATGTGACAATCACCGGGTCCAGCGACGGTGGATTCATCAATACCAATGTGCATGGGCATGGGAACATCCACCTTGCCCTTGGCGAGCGCCGAAAAGGCAGATTCGACTGATTCAATGGCATCCGTCACACTCAAATTGCTCGTGACTGTTTCGTAATCAAACAAACGAGGAGGAGGGAATCCTGAAAGAGAGCGAGTCGTTGAACGACGAACAACAGTGCGGGCAAGAGAGGAAAACATTGTCGGAGGAGAGGAAGGGGAAGAGTGTTATGTTTGTGAATGAGACTTGTGGTTTCAACAATGATCTGTGATCAATCAAGCAAGATCTTTTCTTCTGTGGCATGCGGCGCGTGTATCTTTCACATGCTTTCACAATCTGACGCACGGACGCACCGACCGTGTGGACATGACAGAACTTTGATGTCAGAATTACGTCATCGTAGATTTTGATTTAGAAGCCCGCATCGCTACTAGTTTTGAACAAAACCCCACGTAGTCATTGTCTGATTGACTGCAAGAATACCACTACTTCGCCTCGACTCACAACAGCAGCTAGTACAGTACAGAATGAATCCCAGGAATAGCTCAGCTACTGGAGGTACAGTCGCAGTGCTGTAGATTGCGCCCTTGACGGACCCCTAGTTCTCAGGGCTAGTAGGAGGCGTAGCTAGTAGTAGACTGCACTCTATAGAGCTGCATTAGCTACAATAGCTGCACCAGCTAGCCAATTAATTTTTAGCGAAAGCCAAGGAACAAAGTAGGTCAAAGGAGTACGAACACTCGAGCCAATGCGCTCATGTGTAAAGGTCTTGCTTATGATGTAGAGGACTGTAGATGGAGCCGGAACCTTCTCTTTTTCATTCTTTCGGAACGATTCCTGATTGATTTGAGGAAGCACCTAAAATCCTCCAGTTTGAAATCGGATCACAGTGAACATACATTTTACTATGATGTGAGGGAGACACGAGACCTCTTGAGAACTAGGAAATTGTGAGAGATCTATGTGTTCGTGTATTGTTTTCAGGAAGAGTTGGGGATAACGCTACAACCTCAAACTCCCAAAGATCACACACCCGCCATCCATCACACCATCCATCTTCACCATGATGCTGTCGTCAACGTGTGGTAGAGCCATTCGACGCTTGGCTGCAGGTCGTTTCAATAGTAGTAGTAGTAGTAGTAGTTCATCGTCGTATGAGCTTCCTCCTCCAACGTGGTCGTTGAAGGAATTGAATCTAACAGCGGATGAACCAGTGTCGGAGGACGAGTTGAAGAGACTGGCCAAACGAGCCTTGATAAGTTTGGATGACATTAGTGATACCGATGGTCTGCGACAAGACTTGGCTGACATGATGGCATGTTTGAATCAAGTCAACTCCATTGACTTGCCTGACATGACTGATGCTGAGATATATGACATGCCACGAGGATTGACTGCAGGTGCGCCTGTACGAAAATCTGCCACAGCGAGCAAAGCCGAAGAAGCAGAAGCCAAGGAGGTGTGGGACAAGCTCTTGAGCCAAAAAGTGACAAAGCGCGGCAGCCATGACTACTTTGCAATCGTTACAAAGAAAGAAGATAAATGAGAGATTGTTGGGCGACACAACATGGATATTTTTCTACAGTTTGTGCTTCAACACGAGATTTGCGGCGTCACTACAAACGGATGATGATTCTAAAGATAATTTTGACTGCCGTATTGGTTCGTGAGTACTATTTTGCAGCCTTCGCAAAGAAGCAAGAGAAGTAAAGCTCGATAATTATGCTGGACACACGTTGATTTTCTGCAGTTTCCCACTAGCCTGACGATCGTCGTCGGCGTGGGCTTGATGCTCTCAACTCCACTGCCGTCGGTCGCGGAAAGAAGTCACACATTGCCGAGAGAGAACAACGAGAATCATGTTGAGCCTTGTGAGAACAATGAGGCAACATACAGTCTGGCACCACCACTGCCAGCCTTCTTGCGATTCTTTCCAATGATGTTGTGAAATGGCATGTATAGTATAGGCGTACGTTACTTGGTACATGCATCCGCTCTCGAATAGTGCCGTGATAGAAGCACATCGTAATACGGAGCATGGTTGTGATGACAGAAGAGCCTTCTTGACGAGAGGGAACAGAACGACAGTGTGTGCGTGAAGCTCAACCCTCTGGCATCGGGTTACTGGTCCTACTATGATTTGCCCAGACGAGAGACGACGACTGACAGCCTTGATAAAGAAGACGCACTATCATAAGACACAGGACAATCTGGCTAAAAGGTGAAGACGCACGAAGAAGCATTCCTAGAGCTTCACAACTCTGTCGATTTCGAGCGTACCAGGTGGAGAGGAGTTGCTACGAGAAGCTTCTTGACTCGAGACAACACAACTGCAAGTCTAGCCTATCATGTCCACGCCACGCCTCCCTTTTATTCTCTCTCGCAGCATAAGCATGTCTGGACAGCATGTCTCGTGCAATGATTGCAGCCATCATTGACTGTTCGCGAGACATGGAGAAGAAGACGACCGATAGACTAGACAAAGATGCCTGGGATGTCGCAATCGCAGCCGTCACAAGGACAAGCTGGGTATGTTGGCGTCGCGCATAAAGAAGAGTTCTTCGCTTGGAACCACGCCACGAGGTCTGCTGCAGCCAATCTCCAGCCTGCACAACGGCGGAGAAGACTTTCTTCGCTTTGAAAGACAGCCATAAGGCGAGTTGTTGTCTGGGTAGATCTCCAGTCTAAATAAGGTACAACTAAGATGGGGACGATTTGGTAGGTCCCACAGGCGAAGCAGCCACCACAAGTAACCTGAAGACTTGACGGAGAAGACCGTCCGTCACAAGCAGTCACAACAAAACTAATCTCCAATCTGGAGCGGCAATCAAGCACCAGCTGTTTATCTCGGAGTACTAGAAGTAATGCATCAGACATGTAGGAAAGGATGTGAGCGAGGAAACCGCGTACGCGTAGGTGTGACCTCTACTTGACATCTTCAACAATTGTGCCCTGGTTCCGATTTTTGAGCCGAGCGTCAAATTTACTTGGCTAGCACGACAAGGTGGAGTGCAAGATGGCCAGTCAGGACCGGCAGTTTGTACATGTACATGTTGTGAGCTATCATAGAAACTCTGGCCAGTGAGGGTGTATTACTACATTTCCAAGACCAACCAAGAGCTAGCATCTGCCCGGTGCACAGTCTGGGCATCAATTTTCGGTGGCCCGACAGTAAGTCTGGAGAGCTGCAAAATGCCACTGAGCAACGTGACAGGAACACGACCAAATAGTGTCCAAGCCACTCCACCTTTGAATCTTACAGTGGTGTTGCTAGGACCTGAGTATGAGCATTCATTTTGCTCAACAAGACCAGGAGCAGACCCGCAATTTGCATGGGACTCTAGCTAGTATAGTACCTATGACATCGCGTGCTCTCGTCGTGACGACCACTCTACCATACTGCTCGCACCAGCAGCCAATTAGCTTCTACGACATGCCAGCGGCAAGACTGGAGGCCTCATTCTTCATCGGGGCATACATACAGAGGTCGATGCCGGCGCTGCTGTTGGAGAATGACTTGGTGCCTCCTACATGTAATAGGGGTAGAGATATGACCCTTCGATCCCGCTTTTCTGCAAGCGCCAACCTTCTAGACTTTTACAGGGTGAAAGGACATGAACCAAGCCTGGCGTGGGCACGTTTTTGTCTTGGACGTCCCACCCCCATTCCTGCTGCTAGTAGGCTGCATGGGTGGTACGACATGTTGCATCTGGAATTCCCTGGATCATAGTGGTCGCACTAGAACTCTTTCTTATCCGGGCGGGTAGGTAAGGCTCGAGATGATCAACTCTAGAGCAGTAGCTACAAGAAGTTATTATGGTACATGTACCTTCTGTGTCTCGCTCTCTCTGAGAATGTATGTACAGTCAGTCATCACTGTGCGTCACAAGACTTCGTAACTTAAGATCATCTTGACAAAATTTATCTGAGCGTGAGCGGTAGAAAAGATCTCAGGGTCATTCTGTCTGATAACGTGGTTCAAGTATTTACTGGATGGACAAAAATGCTCCTGCCCCCCACGACAGATCAGAGACTCGGATGGTGCCATATAAGTATCTAGATAGAAATGGTCATAGTACCTCATAAATAGAATGGGGTTGAACTTCAATATCAAAAGCGTGAATGGGAGCCGGTGAACCACCCCCGGAGGCCTTCTCCTCCTTTCCAGTCTCACATTTATGCTAGCACTGTCGGTTGTCGGTTGCTCCGAGACTGTACAGAGGTCACCGAAACTGTACATAAATTCAGCGCGTGAATCAGAGGAGAACAGAAGAAGGTTAACCGCATACATCACCCATCCACTCAAAAGTAATTGACAAATGGAGCACATCATACGGCGAGACCTTGGAAATGACGCGTACAAGACAGGAGGTATGTGCAGTGGCGAGTTGTTGACTTGTTCGTTGTGTCCCTCTCTAACTCTCTGCACCAATAGACTACGACAGTGCCGTTGGTCACTACACACTGGCGATTGGTTCTGTGCGGGCCGAGATCTTCGAGAAGCCGAGTAGGGGGAAGTTGAAAGTGCTTCTATCATCCTACTACACGAGCAGAGCCGCAGCATTGACAAAGCTGAAACAGTACGACGAAGCCCTCGATGATTGCAAGCTTGCGCTTGAATTTGATCAGAATGCAATCAAAGCCCACCAACGCAGAGCTCGAGTCTACATGCAAATAGGCATGTTCGACAAGGCAATAGAGACCTACGACAAAGCTATCAAGATTGACACAGAAGCGGTAGCACAGGATAGACAGCACACTGAAACAACGAAGCGAAAGTACGAGAGTGCGAAAGCAACGATTGAAGAACAAAGAAGTCGTAAATATGGAGAAAATCTCGTTGCTGTCAGAAAAGCGAAGGACGACCTGAAGATTATGTTGAAATTTTGTCCTGATTGTGATGAAGCTCGTATCTTGCAGGTTGAAGCTCTGTTTTATTCAGGGGACCATACCGAGGCGTATCAACTAGCCAGCTGTCTGGTAAAGGGGGGTTTCAGCAAAGACCGCGAACTTCTTATCTTGAGAGCAAGGTTAATGCTCACAAAGGGAAAGATTGATGACGCACTGAAACAACTAACTGTGCTCAGCAAGCGGAAATCGAATGACTCCCGTGCTTCTTCACTGAAAGAAAAGGTAGAACTGGTCAAAAGCTTGATGGAACAGGGTGATGATGCATACACAAAGAAAGACCAACACCGTGCCATTAGGTACTACTCCACGGCAATAGACAGCTGTCCTGATGAAGCCCAAGGACTGGTGGCCAAGCTGCGGTTTTGTCGCAGTGCTGCCTACACCAGTATCGGAGATCACCATAAGGCGATCGAGGACTACGACGAAATCCTAAAGTATGATCCCAAACATGTGAAGGCACACACTAGAAAAGGAAGCTCTCTTTTGGCATTGAAGGGGGCCGACCCCGAAAAGAACTGTCTGCTCGCTGTCAAAACTCTTGAAAGTGCTCTTGATATCTGCGAATCTACTCCACTGGAAGATGATGTTCAGCAGCAACTCATCGACGCTCAAAAGCAGCTGAGACGAGTGAAGATGACTACGAAGGACTACTTCGCTATCCTTGGTGTTTCGACGACTGCTAATCTGGCTGACATCTACAATGCCTACCGTGTTCGCTCTCTCCGTATTCACAATTACAAACATGATGCGCAGTCTCGAGCAGAACATGATGATGCAGAAAGACAGTATCAAGACATCTCCGAGGCGTACGAGCTTCTTTCCGAAGCTTCCAAGACCGGTACTCTCGCCCAATTCGCAGCAGCGGCCCAAGCCCTTCGATCCGCTCATGCTACCAATGCTAGACAGTCCGAATCACCTACACTAGACAGACGCTCTGACTACGATCAGCGACTGATCATGCAGCACAGTGATGATTTCAACAGGTCAGCACCTGATCTGGGCTTTTCGCGACGATCGGAAGCGCAGTTGGGTAGACGTCCTGAGAGTCGATTGATTAGACAACACAGCGACGACGGCCTGATGAGACAGTCGGGGTCGCCTCCGCACCGACGCGTCGACTACGGGCAACGTTTGGCTAGACAACAAACTGATTACCGAGTCAGTTCTGGACAGCAAAATTCACAGAGGGTTGGTAGCCCCGTACAGAGAGGTGGATCGTCGAGTCCAAGAGGTCGCAATGCCTACGCGGACTACGATGATATGCTCTACCATCACCAGGCAAGTCCTGGCGAATACGAAAACTTCCAACATAGAGGCACTGACCTCGGTGGTGGCGCTTACAATGATGGTTACCCCAGTGATACTTATCCCAATGACCGCTATCCTAGTGATCGCTATCCCAATGATCGCTATCCTAGTGACGGCTATCCCAGTGATCGCTATCCTAGTGACGGCTATCCCAATGACCGCTACCCTAGCGACGGTTATGCCAACGACGGTTACCCCCATGATGGTTATCATAAAGATGTCTATCAAAAGGACGGTTATCACCATGATGGTTATCGTAATGGCGGCGGCTATCCACAACACGCACCCCCGAAAAGGTCACTTTCAGACCAAGGCCCAAATTACGAATACAACGGCTTTCTTTCTCGAGAGTATGATGGCAAAGACATGCGACCGCGAGACGGTATGTTGATGCAAAGGAAACCACCGTCCTTGCGAGGAAACGTCGTCATGTCAGCAAGTCAGGCATGACCGTGAGTCTGATTTCTAGACAACCAACGGTCGTACTGTAACGACTGACTCACACAAGTTCGCACACATAAAATAAGAACAGCTATAATCAGAATATAAACAATGGCCACAGAATGAAAAAGTCTTATCGACAGTCGCTTGCCTCTCAACGATGCGTGGTGATACCACGCTCGCGTCATTCGCAAAACGACAAATCTTTCTTCTTCATCATGGCTGTGATGAGAGTGAATAACCTCGAATGGGATCTTCCTCATAACTTCATCCTACGCGTACATGGGTTTGCTGTTGGGTCCAAACACAACGATTCCATTCTTCGTGACACCGTCGCCGTTGATGTCTATCTTTCGAATCAACCGACGAGACTGCGATTGCGGAAAGTGATCAAAAAGGGATTCTCGACGATCACTTGTCGCTCAACAAGGCGCGTGTTCACACCACCATGCGCTCGCGTCATTCGCAATTCGACCTGTCTTCATCTCTCTAAGATTTGCAGGCTTCCCTCATGGCTCTGACGACTGTCACTACATCTCGAATGGGCACGTCTTGCCCTGTCACTTCCTCGTAAGCATACATGGGTTTGCCGTCGGGTCCAAAGAAAATGATTCCTCCCTGCGTAAAACCTTCGCCCTTGAAGTTTCCGGTGATACCTTTGGAAGTCAGGCGAGTGTATGCATTGCATACGAGCTCCACAAGAGCCAACGGATTAAAGGCAAACTGAATGCCTACTTTGCGATCTCCCAGAGCTTGATAGAAAGAGTAAGCCTTGTCGCAATACAAGGGATAGTTGAAGTACCGTTGGTAAAACTCCACAGTCCCCTCATCGTCTACACCACTGCTCTCCTTGACAATGCCAATCATGCCAAAGTCCTTTTCCAAATTCAGTTGCGCCGCGAGAACAGACAAGGAAAGCGCCTGTTCTCTGCAGAAAAATCATCCAGGCCGCCGAACTATGAGTGCAATCGTCCCAGCAGTACCGACGTGGCGGCTAATAACTTCTCTACCCCGCAACAAGTCTGTCTCCTCCACTGCATTATTAGCATTTGTCATTGTCAATTCCACCAGCTTTGCGAGTAGATTATTTTTGAGAAGCATGAGTCAGTAAAACAGAACAGAACCAAGTTTCCATCTCACGAAAGCCGTATTACGTACGCACGTACCGTTGAATCTTTCAACTTGGATCGTTTCATGGTATTCGAAAGCACCATACTCTTTGGTATTGGCTCGTCACCCTGCACCTTCGAGGATTCCTCAGTCACCTTCTTGATGACCACCTCTGGAAATACTCGTCGAGAACAGGCAGCCATTATTCTTCTCCTTACAAACAAATAAACACACACCACGAACGATGGAGGTAATTGTGTTGCTTGCGTTTGCTCCTTTTGTGAGGAGTGAGTGAGTCAATCTGGAATTCAATTTTGTTCTCGCTTTTTCTTTCTTCCTTGTTGGAACGATTGATGGCGATGACGTGTTTGGTTGCGGGGCAATAAATAAATTGAAAATAGCGTGAGTAGAAGCAGTATACAGTGCATAGTAGCAGTACGAGAAGAGCTCGCTTTAGAGCTTTCGTCATGAGCTATGAATCAATGAGGTGAATGGTTCTTATAGCTTTCAATCAAGCATTTGTGCGTGTGCTACAAGTAAACATGCACTTCTGTTGCATGCATCGCCAGCAGAGATCCAGAGCAACATGTTCTGCGACCAAGCACGGGCACACTGGCTGCTCCAATTATAACACACCATCTTTTGTTCTGATGTTAGAGGTTGGAACGAATCCCCTCCAGCTGCTGGGTCTCAATCAGATACTTAGACAGCGCCTCAACTCGTGGACGAACTCCAACGATCTTGATCCACCTCCAGTTACTTTTGTAGTTGCTTTCTGCTACCGGATTGGTGCAAGATTGTAAACCAAGTTGCTTGTCATCGGAAACCCAATACGTGTACGCCAAGTAGCTGGGACCAGAATAATCTCTTCGCCAATTAGTATAGCGTTGCGCTGTTATACCTGCAAGACGAAAGAACGTATCATAGTTGACGTTGGTCTTCTTCTCCACGAAACCATCGCTCGTTTCTATATCCTCCCAACAACAAGACCACATGGCCCACAGCTCCGTTGAAGAATCCTTTTCAGCGAAATCAACGAAACTCCATGGACATTTTCCGTACTTCCTGCTTTCCTGTTGACCCTCCTTCTCTAGGAAACGCCGTGTCTCTAGCGAGGCAC
>JAVCKV010316257.1:0-14073 GCA_032274145.1 Herpochondria borealis
CCATCTAGTCAAGATGCCATGTGGGTCATGAAGAAAATTTTGCCCATTGTCAACCTTGGTAACCCAAACTCTGACTACGGTCCTGGTGCTCGCATGCGTACAACATCGAAGCAAATTGCATTGCACCGGCGTTACGGTTCTGGGGCTGTCTTTGTTACCATCTCTCCGAACCTCCTTGACCAGCCCACAGCACTGAGGGCTACTTTCAAGTCTATTGATAATATCAGTTTTCCTTCCTCTGTCGACCAGAATTTCTATGATGCTCTCAGAAAGGGTTCCAAGCTCCTTGGGGAGAATAACATCAAGATCCCTTTAGGCTACCGGGAAAGGGCTAGGAGGGCCTCCAATAATCCTGTTGCAATGGCACTTGAATATGAACGCCTTATCTTTGACACTCTTGAGATACTCTTTGGTGCCCCACCTGATGCATTCCATTCTACATCTGGGAGGAAAACAAATAAGACAACATATCGCAAATCCAATCGTTTCGAGTTCTCTTTCTCGCCATCTAACAAGAGATCAAAGGGACTTTTTGGGCATATCTATGCTTACTATGGCATGCACGAAACACAACACCGGGGAACACTCCATTACCATGTTATTGTATACGGGGGCCTCTCCCCCGAGCTCCTTGATGCTGCTGCAGGTATTCCGCGCCTTTGCACCGCTGTAACAACAGCTTTAGATGCAATTTACAAGGCCGAGATTCCACCTTCATTTCACTTGGTAAGGCATCTCAAGAAGTATATTGCAACAGATGACGATCTTAAGAGTGCTTTCAATGCAATTCCCAAACAAAATGATTCCTCGGTTCCCAGTAAAACCACTCTCGGAAATCCCTACCATTACCCTGCTCCACCCTACAAAAATAAGAAGCGTTGGGCAGATTCTCTCCACCACATTGTCAACAAATCTGGTATACACACACATTCCTTTACATGTCATAAAGGATGCAACAAAAGGCGCCAGTGCCGGGAAGCATACAAGCAGCGACCCGTCGCACAAACTACACCTGTTATCCTAACTGCACACTCCGCTACCACCTACAAGACCCTTCGTACGTCCCGTGATGATTTCCCTCCCATATCATCTACTGAGATCCCTCCACGAAAAAGACCATGCAACCGTGACATCAGAATAGAACCGCTTCCAACACCCGATGCTGACAGGTGTCTATATTGGGAGATCAAACGCTCAGAACTACATCTCCTTCAGGACTACTCCGATCATAAGTCCCATCCTGACAATGCCATCAAAAAGAAGTGCATCACTGAATTGCTGTCTGTTCTCAATATACGTAGTTATGACTCAAATTATACAGAAAAGCAAGTCCTTCTCAAATGGCTTCGTTCCCTTCCCCCAGACCGAATCCTGGGCATCCATACCAACATGCGCACTCGCCTTCTAACTTCTAACCAATTTGTGGTGCAGTACAATCCTGTGTTAACCAACATGACTAAGTGCAACACTAATGTTGTCCTCCTTGGAAGTTGCTCCCAGAGTAAGTGTGCTATGTTCTACCTCACTCCGTACCTTTCTAAAACAAAAGTTGCCATGGGCACCTGTCTCGAGGCAATCCAGTCTGCAATGAAAGACGTTCGGGTACGAAAAAGCCAGCATCCCACTGAAAGTGGTCAACCTCTGCGAACTGCACAACATTGGATTACTAGATCATTGAACACTATAACATCCAAGTCAGAAGTCAGCGATCACCAGGTGGCATTCTCTCTACTGGGTAACACATTGGACACCACTTCTGAATTCTTCTCCTACATCAGCCCCCATGAACATGTCGGCTTTGTTGTCAAAAATAAAGCTCCTGTTCCTTCTTCCACCATTGCTTCTCCACCTTCAAACCCCGACTCGCGAACCCCTGCCTCTACCACCCCCCTTGTCACCCCCACCACTGGTCAACTCACATGGGATGACATGGTTGACCAGTATAAGGACATTAAAGCCTTCACCCCCTTCTACACTGTCGGCAAAGACGACAAGGGTAATATCCTTAAAACCCCTGTTCCCAGGGTTCTACATTACAACCTCAGGGGTGACCCACGCCTTAAGGATATGACACGTTTTGAGTATTACACCCTTGTTGGTATCTACCCGTTCACTCCCAAAGAAAAACTTGCTCTTGTTAATCCAACACGTCGTCCTCCTAGACCTGGAAGGAAAGTACGTCCCCGTTTTCGGTTTTCACCATCTCATCCTTTACACGCGACCCATTACCAGGCACTGCTTGCCAAACAACCTACTCCAATATTCATAGGGGGCATGCCTCCTATTCCCACTTTTAAATCGGATATTATGACTGACAGCGAGAAAAAAAAAGCAAATGCTTTCAGTCTGTTTTGGCTCGCTCTATTCCGTCCTGAACCTGTCATTGGACCGCAGGGAATTCGCCCTCTTGATTACACATGGGACGCTTTTGTTTCCTGGGTATCCGCAATGGAGAAGAGTACATATATAAAGGAACGTCTCAGGTTCCATTGTCTTCAGAGAATTGTGTACTCCATGACATCCAGTAACATACACAGGGACATTATTAATGCATACAGGCGTGAACACAGCGATGGTATTGCAGCTACTTACGGGCCTTCATCATCCAAAAAGAGCATCGATGATCATATGGCAGACCTCGTTGCGGATTTCCACAATGATTTGGTGGATATTGAACTCTCCGATGCCGCTACAAAATCTTCTCTTAAAGAAACAGTATACTGTGGCTATCAAACACAGGCGATCCAAAATATATTCCGCAACCATACCTATGACCACATGACTACCCGTGATGATGGCCCATCATTGCATGCCTCTGAACGCACTCTTTCGCTACCTTTTGATACAGAGGAGGCACTCCGTCTCTTTAACTCGCTGCAAACTGCAGACCCCAGTGTCATCGAACTATCTACTGCCGCTCACCACATGGATCCTGTTTTTGACGCTTGTCCTTCACCCGGTAATGTAAAACAATACCTTGCTTCAAGGAATTTATCTGCAGATCAAACAAATGCTGTCACCCAAACAGGAATCATGGAAATTTTTGAACCTTCCTGTAATGCTTCCAAACAGCTGCGGCTTTTCCTTTCAGGTAAACCTGGTACAGGCAAATCATACCTTGTTGAAACCGTAATTGAAATGGCACATCTCTTTGGAGGGAAGCATGCTGCAACAGCTGCACCATATTCATCCGGTTACAGGCTCATTTTGGAGGGGCTAAAAGTTTGGCCGAAAATCGGTGGATTTTCGGCTTTAAATTCCGACACTCTTCTCATGCCACAACAATGGCAGCAGGTCTCCGAACCATCGTTTGGGGCACATTCCTTTGTTCGATTCGCACGAAACCTTCAACAATACTCGCCCCTAACCTGTTGCACACGTTAGTGCCGTCGGTTTTTGAAACGATATAGAGAAACGATTTTTTTACAAGCAAGTAAGCAACCGTCGACAATTTCAGTGGATTCGGTGTCAGATTCCAATCGACGACGATTGCAAGGTAAGTTTTGAATCCTTTGTCTTGCGCATCTCAAATATTGTCTTACTCATCATATTTCAATTGGTTGTGCCGTCACTTTTGGATAGAAACGAGCAGAAGGTCGTGACGATTGCAGTCTCGCTGTCTACGCTTGGCGACGACGACGAATTTCAACACCTGGCAGGATCTACGATATCTTGGTGAGTTTTCAATCGTTTGCCTTGCGACTCACGCAGATACTCTTACTAACCCTGTTGTACTTACCCATAGTATCCGATTCTCTTGAACAGCGGCAGTGCTCGAGCATTTTGGAGTGCAGTGCGCTACGACGAATTGCACGATGTCATGTCGTCGACAGCAGAAGATGGTGATTTTCGGACCTTCGTTGTGATGAAGCTCAAGAAGTCGTCTTCTGTGCTTGATTGTTTGCCTCTCATTGCCATGAGAGGCGAAGCAAAACTCATTCCTTTGCATATTCGTGGCTGTTCGGAGAACCCTCGGGAGGTGCCTTCAGAGTTTCGTCGCTTTCGCATGATGTGCAAAACCAAGCAGGAGGAGGAGGTTGAAACGAGCAGGAATGTGCCTCATCAAATGCGGCGAATTTGTAGTGCGAACGTCCAGAAGCTCGAGAAGCTTCGGTTGGAACTCGTTGCTGGAAACGCTACTGCTTGGAGCGACGTCGCTGAAGCCGTTGATATCGACGAACGGCTTGCCGCTGCGGAGTCATCTCGCAAGAAGAAGGCGAAGACGAGTGCAACTTGTGTTTCAACAGCCTTCTCGTACACCTGCTTCAGCTCGTATTGTTTCGCCCCCGCCCCTTTCAACAAGAGCAACACCAGCCAGAACGGAACGACATGCAGCAGCTTGGGCGCGTGCTGTTCTGCAAGACTATACGAACGAGAGCTCTCGAGGGAACTGATTCTACTATTGCACCAACAGTGACGCGGTGCAACGACGCCTTTCTTGGCCGAGACGGATGGGGCTACGATTGACAACTCTGAAGCTACAATTAGTGAAGGGCAGCCTGTACTTGACGAAGCAAGTTGGTTCAAGAACTGTACTTTGAGTCGTTCGGGTTCGACTGTGTAGGAGTGTGAGATTGACCATGAGATGCGGCGACTCATGTTGTGCTGGCTGGCTGTTACCAGAATGAGAGAGTCTCTCTTATGGTAGTCTCGTGTCTGGCCTAAGGCCAGGTTACGTGTCGAGTATAGCATTATGTTCGCGTAAGCCGTAACTTGTTATCATGGTCTTGCTGTACATTGTTGTGAAAGTCACGAGGGAAGCTGACCCTACTGCAGGAGCCCGCTGCATTGGTTGCTGTATAAGCTTGCTTCCCTCAAGCAGGAGCAACTAACTTTGCAACAACAAACTCTTGGTGTATTGATAACCTTTCGCAAAGAAGATTGCATGGCACCGACTCGGATCAATTTTCGACTGGATGTTTTGTACTTGAGGCCCTCGACAACGAATCTATCAGATAAGCCTGATCTCTGTCCGACTCCATACATCTACCTACCGTTAGCAGCGAACGAATCTGTGCTAATGCGTTGCTCGCGGTCGTCCGATATTTGCAGTCTCTCAGGACGAGCGTCAATCATCATGAGTTTGATACGGATTTTGCTTGTGATGCCATACGGGGAGAAGCATGGGTTTTCCAAAGGCGGGGCGGAAGCCAGTTGGCGATTCTCAGATCATGGAAGAAAGGTCCTCCTATCGACACGTGTGGAAGAAACTGGGGCGTTTCAAGCTTTTCGAGATGCGTTTCGAGCTCGATTCTTCAGCTGTTGCAACACCGAATCCAAATCGCCGGCTTGACATCAGAGTTGCGAACCATTTTTGAAGACTGCTCTCAGAAACATGTTCATCAACCGCCTCAAAGAAAGGAAAAAGCCTTTTTACAAATCTTGGAATTGGGCCACCAGGATGAGTCGGTTTCAGTTTCCCACGGCCAAGACAATGTCAAGACTCGTCCATCGACTGCAACACCTACACAGTGACTCACCACCCTACGCAAGCATAGTCGACAATACAATTAACCAAGACAAGGAAGGTACTACCTAGCCATCAGAGTGCGTAGAGATTTTAGGGCCACAATCAGCCGAGATTGTTGCAGATGTGCCATATTCTTTCTAAGCAGTAGAACTCTTGGAGCTTATTGGACACATTCCCAAAACCCATCGCATCCATGCAATCTGACTTTATGCACAACAAACGATAGAGGAGCCCCGCTCTCATGAAGGCATTGGGGACCTTACAAACTACGCTAGCCCACAGAGTGGCGGCGTCAAAGCCATTCAAGATGCTGTCGAAGATATTCTTCACTGTACACGTGTAATTCAGCTTCGTCTTGGAGAGGAGACAGATGCTCACTGTTGTAAATGGTGTTCAACACAAATTTCGTGATGTGGAGCCACTTCTCGCGACCATGTTCAAATACCACCTCTGGGAATTCCTCTTTGCGCGGTGATGGACTCGGATGTTTCAAGGAACACCCGTTTGGCCGACATGCCCTGGCGCTGGTAACGGCGGTACAGAGACTCAACGATTCCACGAACCGCACCAAGGAGAATACCACGCTCCCCAAGGATGTCAGACTTGTATTCAGTTACCAATACCCTCAAAGGGCTAAGGGAGAAGTGGGGACAAGATACATCCTCCCTTCACAATAGTCTCTGTTAGTATCCGCGAAATCCACGTCTTGCGTCGAGAAGAGATCAGACTTGATATGCGTAATGTGAGGACAAGAGCGTGAGTGAAGGTGCGCAGTTTTCAGTGATGGAGTGGCACAAGCATCTTCTAAGTGTGGTGGGTAGCGGATGTACCATTCGCCATAGACGAGGTTGACGCAGCCGACGGGCTCACCATCATCGTTACTTACGAAATGCGCAATGTTGATGACTTGACGACAGCCCGTGGTACAATGACAGGGTGAAGGCCGAAGCCGAAGCCTTCAAGAGGGCACCGAGGGCGATGGAGAACATCATGGTATGTGGTGGAAAGAACAAGGCCCAAATGTGTGACTTGAGAGCCGTTTGGGGTCCCATCGGTTGATGGGTTGGGCTGCTCACTTTTTGAACACTGCGACTGAAAAGTGAATGTTGGGTCCTGCAGCAGAGGACTGATTGGACGCAATGAGCCTTGACCCATGGTAGCAACATATTTGAAGGAGTCAATTACGCGCCGATGGTTGATGATCCGCAGTTGCAATAGCGATGCACGTTGATTCCAGCAAAGACGCAATGGATCTATGGTACCAGTGTTTGTGCTACCTTCACAGTGAACAGATGCTGCAGCCACAGTCCAGTGCGAAGTATGTAGCTGGGGCCTCG
Organism: Herpochondria borealis; assembly: GCA_032274145.1. NCBI lineage: Eukaryota > Rhodophyta > Florideophyceae > Ceramiales > Ceramiaceae > Herpochondria > Herpochondria borealis. The sequence continues at coordinate 6,808 of JAVCKV010316257.1, forward strand.
ATGGAGAGTTCGCCACAGCATTGGCACAGTTCTGGAAGCTCCATCTGGCCGATTCGGCGACTGACATCAAGGAACCCGCGTGTTCGTGGTCTCTTCGGGGGGCGCTCCCAATTCTCCATATTCATTCGTTCGTTTCAGCTTAAACGCTACGAATGTGTTCTTGATGTAGTTGATGAGGTCTATACGAAGTTATAGTCCTAACGATGTAGTGGTTGTGTAGTTACGACAACCGACCATGTCGGGGTCATGGTGGTGCGTTGTCCGAAAGTGCACGAAACTCGAGACGAAAATCCACGGATTTTCGGCGAAACTTTAGCCCCTCCAAAATGAGTCTGTTATAATACCGGATGAAAATGCAAATATATCGCATTCTTCTGGCGCGGTTCTTGCTTGGGACGCGGTTCTTTTTTGGTTCTTGCTTGCTTACCACCGCTGTATCCGATGTCTTGCACGAGAAAGTCTGTCGAAAATCACGCCGCACCCCCACAATTTACTGTATTTTGTTTCACCACGTCTTTTCGCGCTTGTTGGAGCAACTTCCTACTTTGAAAGCGTGTAACAGTGCCAACGTGCCATTGATCACTCCATCAAAGGCTCATCACCCCCCTAGCGTAAACATACCCGAAGTGCTGAAGAAGCGATGTAAGTCCAGATGATTTAGAAGGGGAAAGCTGTTCGCGTATGATGGAAAGCTGTTCGCGTATGATCCAAACACTCACAACTCTCTCGTACCGTCACCAGGATGAAGAAAGGACCCTCTCACCGCTGGTTAGCAGCGATGTTGATTGTCGCCATGTGGCTGCCAGTTAATGCCATTCGGCAGGCACCTGGCGTTGTTCAACAAGAAGTGGATGCTTGGAACGGAGCCCACAACAACAACTTGAAGAAACAGCAATCCGCAAGGAATCTAAACCTCGAACGAAGAGGCAAAGGCGGCAAAGGCGGCAAAAATAGTGAGGAGGAACCAGTCTGCAATTCCGAAACCCGTACGCTCAACAGGACCGTGTTGGTCACCTTTCAGAATCTTCGTCCAGATACAATCACTGACGAGCAGAGGACATCCCTTGAAGAAGCCTTTCTAGTCACCTACAATCGCCTCTCCGAGGAGCTTTGCCCAGAAGGCTCCTTTCGTACCGTTCTCAACGTGACGTTTGGCATCGACCCACCAACACGTCGTCGGTTGCGACGCGATGCGTTTGCTATCAAGAAGGGTAGCAAAACGTTTCCCGGGAACATTACTTGGGGTTGCAATGATCGGTGCCCCAGAAACGCCCAACTCTTGAAAAATGACGCTGGGAGGCGCTCTCTTCAAGATGATCTGGAACGTCGCTCTGGCGACGACGACGTCGAAGACACCGAGTGTACACCATGTGAGACTCCGACACCTGAGGTCTTCACTATGAACTACAACGACGTTATTGTTGAGTTCGAGGAGCGCCTTGGTTTGACTCTTGGTGCTGTGGATGATATTACAGAGCTGGTAGAAATCGAATGCGATGACGCGATTACGCTCCAAAACGCAACGCTTACGATTCCATTCGACGGGAATCCAGAGGAGGCAACACCAGATCAACTTGCGGCTGTTGCTAATGGCGTGAAGCAAAAGCTCAACAGTCTAAATGTACTGGACCCAGATACTTGCGATGAGTTCTTCCGTGTTGTGATTGCCACCGATGCGGTCGTCAACAACCCTCGAGAAGAACGAGGTCGTCGAGGACTCATGTTCAAGAGTAAGGGTACAACGGTCGTCAACGTTGTCTGGCAATGCAAGAACACCTGTCCTCAAGGTACAATCTTGCAACAGAACGACGCCGGTCGTCGTGGTCGTCAGTTACCTGGCAGATCCAGCCTTCCTCTTCCAGCAACCCTTCGCGAGCTCCAAGAGGAGGGCCAGTGCTTGTGTCCAGCCGGTGCCACCGACTTTCAGCTTCCTATGCGTGCTGAGTTCGATGCAGCCTTCAACGAAACGATTGAAATCCTCATCGACCAGAATATCGTCACCTTCATCAATACAGTGGGCGAAGTGACTGAAGCTGAGGAGATTACCTGTCCGACAGAACAGGAGGAGAGAGAGACAATTCTGACGGTTCAAGTTGATGCTGAACGGGATATGATCCAAGACAATGAAATCGCGGTTGTTGCAACTTTGATTGAACTAGTTTATCTCGATCTCACTTCGAGGCTCTGCTTCGAAGGAGTTCGGACGATCGTTGAGGTTTCATTGATTCAAATCACCGAAGTCGATTCCAAAACCACTGAAGTCGATTCCGAAACCATTGTGGTTCGAAAGCTCATGTTCAAGAAGTCTAAGCTTGCTTTCAACATTGTTTTCAGTTGTCAGAAATGCCCAACCAACGGCAAACTAACAAACGATGCTGCACGTCGTCTCTCTCCTCCTTCCGTCAACCCTTTCAGCATCGTTGAGAGGCACAGTCCGCGTCATCTACAGAATGTCCAAGGTGAACAATGTTTCTGTGACGTGGACTTTGTTGATGAAGCTCGCATTCCAACGACTCGAGAGTTGGAGGCCGCTCTATCTGACGCCATTGATACTTCGCCCGAACTCAACTTCACGTCGTCTCGGATCGTCACAGAAACCGACGCGACTCCAGCACCGATCACGATGGCTCCAATCACTCCAGCGCCGGTGACTCCTGCTCCGATCACCCCAAGGCCAATCACGGCGTCGCCGGTTACACCATCGCCAGTCACGGCATCGCCAGTCACGGCATCGCCGATCACTCAAGCACCAGCTACATTCTCTCCTATTACTTCAGCTCCTGCCACTTCATCTCCTGTTACAGCAGCACCCATCACTTCAGCTCCCGTAACTGTTGCTCCTGTGACTTCAGCTCCTGTCACACCGCGCCCAATCACCGCAAGTCCAATTACCGAATCACCGGTCGCACCCCTCTCGATGATTACTATCCAGTACGCTGTTGCTCTCAGAAACGGAGAGAACGGCACCTTTGAGGAAGACCTAGTGGGTGCGATGGACCAGCTGGCGACTCAAGTTGCTTCTCAAGCATTTCCAGCTGAGCGTCGCAGACTGATTGTGATTGTGTCGGTAGAGTTTCGAAGCTCATTCACCAGTCAACGATTAGAGGGTAAGCCATCGTCATTGTCCCTGATCTTGATTCAACTACTTGCGTGCGACTAACAAGTTCTCTGTGCTGTAGCTTGCCGCCCTAGTTTCATCGTCTCGCCAACAGATGTATGTCTCGACATTTCTCACTCCATCCCTGTGAGAGTCGAGAGCGAAGACTCTCAAAGCGTCACTGAGGAATTTCGCTCGCTCTTGAATCAAGGCATTTTGGATGGCGAGTTGCAAAACTTCGTTGACCAGATTAATCCATCGAGTAATGTATTCATTTTGACGGGTTTGTCTCCTGGACCAGACGAGAGTACAACTGCGCCCATCGAACCTCCAGTCGAAACACCTGCACCAGTTGCAATTCCTCCTGAAGGTGTTCCAGGGACCAACGTGCGACAGACGTGTGTCTATCTTGACTTTGCATTGGGCATTATCGAGTGCTCGTGTCGCGAGGGATGGATAGGTGATAATGGGTGTTTCGAAGATATCCGGGAATGCGATGCTGGACCATGTGCTTTCCCTGGTGGTTTCTGCGAAGAGAGAAGTGGAGACCAAGGTCAGTATGCCTGCGGATGCGAGACTGGGTGGGAGCCTGCAGGTGAGGCGAACATCCACGGCCCAACATCGTGTCAACTTGTAAACCCATGCGACGGTACCCCGTGTGACGCGGAGGCAACGTGTACAGATTCTGAAATTGCGGGGGAATTCTCGTGCAGCTGCAACGATGGATTTATCGGAGACGGTTTCCAGTGCACGCAAGACCAGGACAACGAACAAACAACGACCGCCCCCGCTGAATCACCTCTCGGAGAGGATCCAGCACCCGTCGATACACCGTCATGTGAAACGGTGACATGCCCAGCCAACAATGATTGCGTTGACACCCTGGATGGAACCACATGTGTCTGTCAACCCGGTTTTGAAGGCGGCAACAACGGTAGATCGGCATGCACAGACACTGACGAGTGCTGTGCTGGTTGCAACAACGGCTGTCATCAGTTTGCAGACTGCTCGAATATCCCGGGATCATTCTTTTGCGTTTGCCAAAGCGGGTATGTCGACACCCCGGGCAGCCCCAAGCAAGGAACGGACTGCATTCCGCTGAATGAGTGCAGCACGCCCGAATTGAACAGCTGCAATCCTGTTACAGAAGTTTGCATTGATCGTCCTCCTCCTGGTGCCACGGGTGGAGAAGGATTCGATGGATTCGAATGCACGCCCATCACTCCTTTTCCAACTCCATCACCTACGGAGCAACCAGTAACCCCAGCACCAACCCCTCGACCTCCACCTCCACCTGCACCAACTTGTATCAGTCAGGGGGGAGACTGTTCCATCGCTGGTTCCCGTGGCTGCTGCTCACCCTTGGGCTGCTTGGATAACATTACCCCGCCTTTTTCTCCTTCATTCACTTGTCAGGTCTGCTCCTTCATCGGGGAATCATGTTCACCGACCAACAGGTGCTGCAGCGGCAGTTGCGATTCCAATATATGCACACTCACCTCCCCGACGTGCATTGGGGTAGATGAGCTAGGGTGCAGCGTTACCCCTGATTGTTGCGATGGAAGTACCTGCGACTCTAGCAATTTTTGTACGGCCTGCGGTGTTGGGGACTTTTCTGCTGGTTGTAACGGTAACCCTGCAAACTGCTGCAGCGCAGTGGCCACTTGCCCGGTCCAGAATTGTGTGCTCCCGTCATGCTCCAATACAGGCGAATTTTGCGGTACCACCGTCGGTGGTACCGACATTGGTTGTTGCTGTTCCTCGGACAGCTGCGTCAGTGGCGTGTGTACGCTGCTGCCGTAATGCCAACGCTTCTCGGTGTTTGTTGTGCTGCAATGGGTGGATGGATGGCAGTGATGGCTGTCGACAGTGATTGTTGTGCTTGCATGAGATCCTGTAGTTGAGGGGCACGTGCCATGATTGCAAGTTTGTTCTGCTTCTCTAAGAAATAGCATTTTCCAAGAACTGACGAATTCGTAGGACGTAGGTATAGATCCAGCTTTTTGTCACATCGTGATGTGCTCCCGAGGCAGTCGAGCAATTGGTGGCATACTCCAGACCTATAGTGTGGTGTTGGGGAGCTGATGTTCTCTATAATCAGCGTTACAAAGAGAAGCAGTATAGCCGTCTCACGTGATTGCCGTTGAGCATTCCCTTTCTTGAATCGTCCAGAGCGCAAAATATAGTTTGTACCCTCCTGAGCTTCCTCCACTACGTAGTAGTATTATGGACTGTCGTCGTTCGTCTTGACAAAACAAAAGATTCCTCCCGGTGCATTCTGTCGAATCACCAACAGTTCCTCATCCAAATAGGTTACATCAAAGTAGCCTGGACCATTCTCCGTGTCTAGTCCAGGTAATTTGGGCAAATCAAATGCCAGAGGCGGCAAAGTATCGACGGGTAGACCCAAGAACTCGACTGGATTCAGTGCCACTGCTTCAAAATCCAGCGCCACGCGGTTCGGACTGCTGTTACGAGCTGACGCACGAGTCGTCACCTTGGCGCGGAGCAAAGAGGGTGGAAGGAGTGACGAAGGAAACAGGGCTTGAGCCTTTGGGAGAAAGTCAATAATGTTGGTGACAATGGGTGGTTCAAAGACTTGATAAATGGCTCCAATCGTCGCCACAGGAGATGCTGCCAACACCAAGACATCTTGAGCCGTCGTCCAAATCATGCGCCAACTGCCTTGCAGCGGCGATGCCTCGCCGTCACCCGCAATGCCCTTGGCGGCAAATGCTTCTGGATTCATGGATTCCAATTTGCGAATGACAGTTTCGACTTTTTGACGTGCATTGGGAGTGGCTCCATATCCACGATCGTAGGATGCTCCAAGTTGCAGTAGTTCCTTCTTCCAATCATCCAACGCCGCAGTGTCATCTTGCTCACTTTCCACTGTTACACTTTCGCGCAACATCACTGTTGCATGTCGTCGTTGTTGCACTGCTGGAATCAGAAATGCATCGGATAGGGTTGTTGCAATCAAAGCAAAGAGAAGGAGCTTCATGTTGGTGATGCTGTTGTTGTGCAGTCTTTGTGAATCTTCTGTGATGCAAATCTGGCCAAATCTTCGCGATCTTTTGAAGAAAAGGATCGCCAAAAGGTATCTTTTGGATGGCAAACGTCTGTCTATCTGTCACTCCCTCCCTCCGCGCCATTCAATTTTGAGAAATCAACACTATCTTCTTTCTCACTCCATTCAACCGCTTCATCACCATGGCTTGGTAAGTCGCTTCGTCTCATCAATGCTTGGAGATAATAGACGAGTTTGTGTAAAGATGTTCTCACCCCCTCCCCCCCTCCCTGTATGTACCAACAAACAAAACAACCATCTTTTTCAAACTAACTTACTTACTAACTTACTGACATGACACATTAGGGGCGCTGCATCAAAATCGTGCGATGCACTCTTGAAACGTGTCGAAGCCAATGATCCGACGCTGGTCAATATGATTGTGCTTCCAATCAAGACCTTTGGGGATGCAGATGTCGAACGACTTGCGCGAGCTTTGAAACACAATACACACTTGCAATCATTGAGTGCGTCGGGGCACAAGGTTTCTGCCTCGTCGTTGCAAGTCTTGGGAGCAGCTCTTGCTGCTGCTGACAGTAGTAGTGATTTTCAACGACTTGCTATTGGAGACAAGACAATGGGAAATGAAGGGGTTATAGCTCTCTGTAGTGGTGGTGATACCATTGGCAAGTTACAAGGATTGGATTTGGCGTACAAGAATATAACGTCAGATGGAGACGCCATGAAAGTCTTGGGTCAAGCTTGTTGTAGCACTCATTCTTTGGTCGATCTCAATCTGTCGCGCAATCCGATTGGAACAACAGGGATTCAAGCCTTTTGTCAAGCAGCAACAGCAACAGCATCATCATCGTCATTATTGCCCAATCTGGAAACCTTGTCCTTGATGGAGTGTGAGATTGGTGCCCTCGATGCTCTGGCGGAGTTTGTCGTTCAAACGGGGTGCACCACACTGGGACTGTCGTCAAATCCAATAGGGTCATCATCATCATGTTGGAATACCTTGTTGCATCAAGGCAACATTCAATCGCTGCACCTCAAATCGTGTCAGTTGGGAGATGAGGGGGTTGCGCTCTTGTGCAATGCTGCTGCTGCTGATTGTTCCATAAAGCTGTTGGACTTGAGTGACAATGGTATTCAT
>JAVCKV010316368.1:0-14071 GCA_032274145.1 Herpochondria borealis
TCTATCTCTCCCCGGCGCTACCAGACACGATCTTCACACGCTCCCGCGCCCACGTCGACCGTCAGTTGGCCGTTCTTCCGGACGTCGGCTGGTTTCGTCTTCCGATCGTCGGGCAGTTCCTCGCGCCCGGCGTCGAAACCGCGCAGTTGGAACACATGCTCGCCGGCGTAGGACTGGACCCCGCACAGTACGAGCAGATGTTTGCGGGCGCCGCAGGCGACCCCGCGCAGGTCCAACAGCCTTGCGAACAGGCGCCTGTTGCTGACCCCGCGCAGTTCGTGCAAATGTACGCCGAGGATGCGGCAGAAGCGCAGGCCGCTCTGCCAGCACAGGATATGCCGCAGGGAGGTGGGGACGCACATCCTTTCAACTTCAACTTTCACAATCCGGCACAACAGCAAGTAGAGCAGCCCGCTCCTCCCACCGCTACGTCGTATGCAAATGAATTTATCAAGATTTACACGGAAGCAGGGCTCCAAGCTGGTCAGGAGACGGCAAACATGTTCCAACAGTATACGCAGAGCGTTCAGCAGTTCATGGAAGAGCCCATGGGCCAGTTGAACCAACAACACCAACAACATATCCAGCAACAGCTGCAACACAAGAATCAGCAGAACCAACAGCACCAAAAACATATGCTGCAACAGCTGCAACACAAGAACCAGCAGAACGAACAGCATCAACAACATATCCTGCAACAGCTGAAACATGAGAACCAGCAGCACCAGCAGCACCAACAACATATCCTGCAACAGCTGCAACTCAAGAATCAGCAGAACCAGCATGCAAACCATTTCTACGCCATATACACGCAGGCAGGTCTCCAAGCAGGACAGGGAACGACAGGTATAATTCAGAACTATATGCAAGATGTGCAGCAGATCTCGGACATGATCATGCCGGTGCCGCCGCAGGCGGTCCCGGCTTCAGCGCAGGCGCCGGGCAATTCTGCACGGCCACAGCGACCGACCCCGGCCCCGGCACCGACGCAGCACGCGGCGACGCGATCACAGCCGGCGGCGGCGGGACGGGTGCATGTCGTCGGAAGTGCGCATCCGTCTTACGGTGGGCACACTGGATCGGAAGCTCATACCGCGACTGGCCATGCTCCGCCTCAGCGGCGCAGCTATTTCAGGACGTTACAGTCAAAAGCGCGGCCGTTGCAGCCGGGTACAAATGGGAGCGCCGAGCATCAAACAGGGCCGCCGCCGGGACACGGTACGTACGGGCGGCTACGTCGTTAAAGTGTTTTTGACTGCGCGACATGAGAAAGGGGCTTAGGACATGTTGTTCGCAACCCATTGAATGAACGAGATCAATATCGTGCTATGTACGCGGCTATAATAGTATGCGTGTCCAAACTCAACCGGGCCTAGTTTCAAAATTCCTACATTTACCCGTGCTGAAGCCACTCTTCGGGTCTGCTCTGCTCTCCTTCTATTGGAGTTTCAGCTACCCAGGAGCCCAAATATTGCATCTTGTTTCCACCCTCATTTGCTAGACTCGATACTCAACTCCGGCCATGTAGCACCTATTATTTATAAGGCCCTTTTGTTGAAAGAAATACCCCATTCCTGGAAAGAACGGTTTTGTCTCGCTGATTGACGTAGTGGCTGAGTTAAAAATTCGGGCAGTTTAAGTCATATTAATTCCTTTCTTCATTTGTGTTTCATGCCAACCTCCAAAGTGTCTCGATTTTCTTATTACTATCAGTTCTATTGCTTCATTTACGTCCCCTTTAAATCATTCTCATCATTTTCCAAATTTTCGTTTACCACTCTCCAACACTTTTTAATTCATTCTTAATTAATATAACAATCTATTTATCAGTATTCTGAAGTGCTTGTTTCATATTCATACAAAATAGTTATGTATACCAAAATAAATAAGACTTTTAGTTTTTACAAACATACAAAAACTGCCACACCATACTATGGCAGTTTTGACTTTTTGTAATTTTACATTTTTGAATGATGGATTATTAAGAATAATATTCTTATTTCGTCTAAAACCTGCAATTTCATCAATATTTATCTCGTCTAAAATCGTAAGACTCTTAATGACGAAATCTGTATTGATGGTATTACATGCGTAAACCTCATATTAGCAGACATTGGTTATCACGAATTAAATTTTACAATTAAGTGCGAATGACATTCAACATGCCTCGAGTGATCCGGTTAGACATCTCAAGCCTGCATGTTTGCCACGCTTTCATATTCTGAATCATACCGTTTCATACTCTTGACAATTTGAAAACCATGGTTTAAATTCAATCTAAAAATATTTTCTAATTGATACCACTCAGCCTACCGGGACATCGTCTGTACATCTTCATTATTCCTATTATTTTTTTGAAGCTTTCTGACTGTGCGGATTATGACTGTATGACATTTTAATTTCGGTGATTATGGAAAGTATTTTGATTTTTTCATGAATTATCAAAGCTATTTTCCCTATTAGCAGATCCACACAAGTTACTAACATACCGGGTTAACTTACTCCGAGGGGCAAGAAACCAAGATTTTTCTCAGCGTCAAAAAGGGTCGACCACATCGAGCAAACTAAACAATATATTAACCGTCTCCTCTTTTCTATAACTATTCTTTTGTAATTCAGCGCAGACTACTGCGCTCTTTGGGCCGCTGCCGAACGATGTTTCTTCTTCTTTTTCCTGTTTGCAATCATGGGCTTTTGAGTGTATTAATGGAGTTGGCTTCAGATTATTGAAGCGGGATTTTTCGACAAGTGACGGTTTAATTGGGTAGTTGCATCTAAATATTTCGATAAATGAGAGTGCAGGAACGGACCAATGGTTCCTAAAACCAATGGCTCTGGAAAAAAGTTCCTCGTGTTTATGAAGTTTGCGTAAGTGTATCGAATAGGGCAGAGAACGAAAATCTATCGGTACGGTGGCATTGACGTGCTCAATGGCTCGAGTGTTTCTTCGATTTGTCTGGGTTATAGATTTGCAAACAAAAATGAATGGCTCGTTTTGGTTAAATGTATGACTGCGTATTCTCTGCCTGACCTCAAAGTGGCCTAAAACGTATTCTTTACCCCTAGTGAATCGGGTGCGGCTTTCTTGATTACCGTAATTTCTAACTTCCCAATTTTTTTGATTTTTTCGAAAACTTGTTGCCTCTACCTTGATTATGAGTGCCTGAGCAGCTTTTTCAGACACTTCGAAAACCCACTCCGTAAGCAGTCAATTTCTGGGATGTTTTTAATTGGTTTGGAAAGAACTCCGAGTTGGAGTTTATGTTACGGTAAAATACAAAATAGACACATTCTAAACGATAATTTGTTTTCCTCGGTGCTCCTAGGTGCTGGGTTGTATATCTTCGAAACGAATGGAGAACAAGCACGTTAGAGAGTCGTACAACCACAACGCAAACACTTCGTACCTTATGAAAGCTTTACATACGCACACATTGACTCCTACGAAATCGAACACACGACAAAACCTCACGATGAACCGATCAGAAACTACCTGCCGATTATGTGCCGAAGAGATTGGTGACATCCGTCTTCCGTCTTCCCCAAACCTCAAATGTTCCACTTCCTCTCCGATGGCCTCACATCTTTCATCGCAATCAGATCGGTCTTTCCAATTCATGCTCCGTACCGCACGTTGATTGCCCGCATTGCCAATTGAGTGTGAGCACCACGTTTGAGAACACCGATTTTTCGTGCTGGCCGAAGAGCTGTGACGTTACTCACTACGTCGTTAGCAGGGTCAATGTACTGCATATGTGCGTATGTATTGTTATGTACACTGGACCGGCTAGTGCAGTAATATCGTTCGTATTTGTGGTCAATGTTGCAGTCTGGATACCTTCTTTTGGAAAACGGATAATGCCTAGAAGAGCAATGTGATCTCTCGTCTGCTTTTCGGTTTTCTGAACTAGGATGGAACTAATTGGCATTATCCAAGAGTCTGTTGAGCGTATTGCAATTTTTCTAACCGACCTTGCTGTAAACAGGGCAAACCTTTCGTCGAAGTGAAATAATAATTTTTGACCAGTGCTTTTGAGTTTGTAACATTTGAAAGTATACCACTGCAAAAGAACGAACCTCTCAGGGTTCGAATTTCCGCGTAAAATAGAACTAATGCAGAAGTAGCTCTTTTGGCCTCCATGTTGGTAGTAATCGGATCAGGTGTCAAACAATAGGCACAAAGCTCTCGTCTTGAAAAAGGAAAAGTTTCTGTCGCTCTACTCGCACCAATGCCGGTTTATTATTCAGCTGACAACCATGTTATGCACCGCACTCTTTTTTCAGTACCTGCTGATAGATAAAGTATCAGCACAGAAGTATTCTGCTAACAATTCGGGGCGAGAAAGACGCGGTCGTCTACAATGCGACTTCAGCAAGTATACCTAATATTTCATACGAAATGATAATGTACCTTGGTACTTGACACAGTGACAACAATAAATCAGAGAGCTGTTTTTTGACTTTAGAACGCTCCATGAAGTTATAGCAACAACAACGAAAACAATTTGTCATCCATTATTGTATTGAATCGATGACTTTCCGGCATGCCTGTAACGCTTCAGGAAAACCTTAAGCTAGCACAATGTTTGGAAAAAGAGTACCCATTTAATTTCTCCAGAGATTGCGTGCTTTGTAGAAAGTAGTATGCTTTGCACTGGAGAACGCTGAAAAGGCTTCATACTTGACGGAGAGATTGATGGCGTGATTGCAGCTTCATGGATCACTGGAAGCAGTCTCAAAGTGTTTCGGTATCAATTCGGAAACATGAGGTGAGGTGAATTATGTAACTTTTTTTTACGTTTCTTTGCATTTCTTGGATTCACAGAGCTGAGGTACACACAGTGAGTCACAACTTTGAAAATTGAAATATACGACACTCAAGTAATGAAACTCGGGTTCCTCGCCTGACGGAACGAGAACAATTTTAGACTCAAACTGGACCAGCAAAGAACAGATAGACAAAGATGAATCTGTTCATTTTTATTGCGAAACAAAATGCAAGAGAGTTGTTTCATGCACGTAAGTTATTTTCCAGGACTGGTTGAAACATGGCTATGCTGTGGAAGCCATACGCCACTTTCATCATATCAAGCTCCAAGAGACCCGCTTTGCTATTCCAGACTTTTTCTTCAGTTGAGAGCAAGGGAATTCTTGGTTTGTCTCAAGAGGAATTTTCAAGAAGTACAGAAAACCACACGAACCGAGAAGCAAGGAGTAATACAAATGCGAAATACAGCAACGCGGCGATTTCTCTTGGCACACATTGGTATCTTTCATATTCTTAAAAATAATTATGACCTCCCTCTTTCTCGAAAATTTCGTTAAAACAGTCTGCTAATAGTCGATCAATGCTGAAAATTGAATTTCAACTATTGCACCAAGGAGAAGATCGAGAGGTGTATCATTGCTTTTCTTTTCGTTGATCGTTCATACCGTTTTATGTTTGACTCAATTGATTGTACTCCGGATCACATTCGCGTTTTAAGACTTGCAGTTTCTTTTCATCAAAGGTTGTGCGTAGCTCTGTGTATTGAAGAAGAGTTGAATAATTGATACAATGCTTCATACAGCTTGCAGAAAGAAATGGATTTGCCTCAAAACACCTTCACAGGTTTGGGCAATAGACATCAAAGACTTTTGACTATTGAATTGAATCATGATGTATAAAGCCGGCCTACCGTAAACTCTTGGTGGCAGTCATACACATAGAATTTCTTTGCAATTTCTAGGTCAGAATTTGCAGTCGTGGCTCGCAACGACAGACACAACCAGCTTGTAGTCATATTTGATGCAAGAACACTCTCATCGCGGGATCATTTTTGATTCAAGTAAACTCCCATCCAGGAAAACGTCATAATACGAAGACTTGAACATCCATCCCATTTGCGGGGCGCAAGTTGAAACAGAAGCGTTGTGTTTTACTTTTTTTAATAAAACATAGCAGCGTAGTCATATTTGAATTGAAAATGTGTCATAAGTTTCAGCTACTGAATCAATCCATCAGGGCTTGGTACCTTGGGTTCAAAAATCATATATATGGACCTAGTTCTCCCACAGAGTTGCGTAAGATTTTTCCACAACGCGAGTTCTACGGCTCGTCAGATTCTACAGGAATTTTATAAGAGATCTCAACCCATTTGAACACCATGGCTCAGAACAATTTTGCAGATCCTCCTAACACAACTCGGGACATTCAAAAAATGTCCGAGACTACAATCATATCGCCTGTCCTTGTCGGAATGCCAATGGCTGGTGGAACGAATTTGTTCCGCTTAAAAGCTTCAGGCATACATGGTCTCGGAATTTACGCTGCCCAAGATTATCCGAGAGATTCATGGCTGTGTATCATGCATGGTGAACGCATTACTGTATTACAAGCAGAGAGCCGTGATGCAATCTACGAAAGGGAGGGCCAGGGGATTTTCCTTGTGGGGTTAACCAGCACTCATTCGATCGATACAAAAAATGTATACAATGCTGCACGCTTCATCAACCATTCTTGCACCCCAAACACAGTTCTTGAACAAGAGACAATCGACGGACGGATACAAAATGTTTTCAAAGCACGGATTCGAATTTCGAAATCCAAGGAGCTCACTTTTGATTATGCCCTCCCAAGAGAAGATAACAAACCTCTAGTTCCATGCAACTGCGGTAGTGCTAGGTGTAGAACAACAATGAATGTGCCGCTTCCAGGGAATCAAGTAGTTGTGGCCGCCAATCAAAGCACAGCTTAATCTCAACAAGTAGGAGCCTACTGGTTATTAATTTCTTTATTTAAGAGTTTTTTAACTTTCGATAATTTATCATTTAGTCTCAATCGTTCCATAGAGTCCTTGCTTTTGTTTGTAGTATACCTTTGTTCTGTACAAAACAAAGACTTTGATTATAAAGTAGACCATTATTCCTTTGTTACCATCATTTTACCGTAAGAATCGTTCGAAAAGTCTTTGCAATTTCTGATAAGCATTTATCGGTTCCAAAGAAGAATATGAAGAGGCAGCTTTTGCAAAAAAATAACCACTCGGAATTTGGATTTGCAATCTGAAAGTCGATTTTTGATTGGCATCAAATTTTTCTTGCAACGTGGGTGGATTTTAAAAAATTATTAGCAATGTGAAAGTTGCCGGAGAAGAAGTGTAGCGATAAATAAATAATGTCCTGAAATAAGATCCATGGATTTTACATAGAAAAGGGTGTTCGATATCCAATTTGCTGAAATGATGATGTGTAACGTCTAGAGATCTCGTAAAACCGTTGAGAGATCAGAAACTTAAGAATGATACGAGGAAGAGCGAGTTATGTAGAACTATCTAGGTTCAAAATTGAAAAACATAACCGAGAAGCTCAACATTCGAAAAGGACGAAATGCAGGATCTCCCACGTGGCAAATTCTTTTATTTGGACAAAAAGGGAAAGGCAGAGGTAGGAGCTTTTTTGCGAGCGTTTAAAGCAAGCAGAGCTGTAAGTATTATAAAGGAACTGGAGGGCCCACAATACGAGTCACACAAACGCGAGCTCTAGAAAATGAAACTGCGCTATTAGAACAATGAAATAATATCAGTTGCAAATTAAGACAACACGTAGAACAAAGTGCAAAAATCCTTTTTGAGGGCCTTTTATAAGGACAGAACAAAAGTCAGGCTCCAGTAATGATATTTTCTCGTATATACTCTCATGTAGATGACCATAAAATCGATTTCTACTCCTACAAGATCGTTCCACTGTCCATTTCATTTCATTTCTTCCAGTTCTTCAGACAAGAACACGCCCAAGCCGATATGTTCCTTGTATGACTTTTTCCAACGAGATGCAACACTACCCCGGAGTTTTCGAAGAATGTACTACGGATTAAGCAGAATGAAAATTGTAAAATGTTTCTTCAAAATCTTTTTGTGTGTTTGTATCCAGAAAATGCGAATTTTGATCACCGTAAGAATATAAAAAACTTATCTAATTTCTTTGACAATGATGATCTGAAATAAAACACTGTTTCTTATCTACTCTTTTTTTAATTGCTTGAACGCAAGGAGAAAGAATCTTTGGATACTGACGTCTTGTAATACGATGATTTTCTGTTTTGAGTCATGGACATGGCTTATTTGAAGTAATGTAACAAGGAATACATCAACAGCATTATTTGCTTGTCTTTCAGAAATTTAAGTTAAGACGCAGAACATTTCAAAGTTTTTAATCTACTCCACGTTAGATACATGTACGTTTAACCATTACCAACATTGGTCCGCCGAGTTGATATCCTGCAAATAGCCATTATTATTGTATGAAAGATAAAAATAGCTAAATTTTAGCTGGATTCTCTTTGGGGAACCAATTATTGATAATGCAGGCTTTGAGACATTCAAACCGGGAGAAATAACCATTATAGAACAGAAAGTCCTTTGAAGTCTCCAAAAAGGTCTGTGGTAAAATACTCAGTACATGTCGACGACTGCTGTGACACAGCCAGGTGTCTAACGGAAGCCTCTACAATCGGGGAATTTATTCAAGTAATTTCAGATTATTCCCCTACTTTATGCGCCCGGCGATAATCGATATTAGCCCCCTTGTGACCATTACCCAGCTACACAGTACCTGGCTTAGCACAGTGTGGTATGGTATATATTATAGGCGACTCATACCTATATATTGTCTACCCCCACTATATTATTATTACTCTTAAAAAACTACATTGGGTTAGACTATACATGTATGCATCTCACAATTAGTTCTTAAGCGGACTTGCACGTCTCATCGCGACCGCTCAATAAACGGTAACATACTTTGGAGCTTTCTTCCCTTCGCGTGCTAAGCGCCGCGACCCGGTTTTCCAGCTCCTGCCTCCCTCCGCGCCCTATACTGTGTCTAGTCAGTGAACAGCCGGTTCCCTGTCCAGTCCCAACGCGTGCACGCATTCTCCACCGTCTCGGTGCTCGCCGCCAGTGAGCGTGACCTTTTACCTCTTCTCCATGCTTCGCGTGCCTAGCCCCGCGTCTCACATTCCCCGTCCTGTCCCCAGCCAGTGCGACCCACATCTCTCTCCCGTCCGATTACCTACATGAGCCAAGCCCCGCGTCCAGTATCTCTCCGTCTACCCGTCACTACGCCAGAGAGTACGTCTCTTCCCCGGTCTCCGTCGCCAGCGAGTGCGATTATTCCGTCTTTCCCGGTCCCGTGCCATGTGCGCCCAGCGCCGCATGTCACACCAATGTCCCGACTTCGAAGCTAGTGAGAGCTTCGTCTCCCGTTTCCGACGCCAGTGAACGCTTCTCTTCCTGGGTCTTGCCGCCAGCGAGCGCGACGCTCTTTCCTCTACCACCGTCCTAACACCCCCGTCTCAGCACTAGCGAGTGCGCTGTCCTCCGTTTCCCTCTACAGAGCGCCAAGCGCTCTATTCAGTACCTTGTACTCGTTCCAAGTCCTCACTTTCCTGGCTGAAGTACCTACAGTCTCACACCTCTATTTGATTCAGTCATAGAAACCCACCGGGCCTCTTTCACGGCATAAAACGCTACCTAAACGAACTACAGCGCTACCAGTAGCTCTATTTTTGTCCACACATTCCATGTTGGGGTGTTTGATACTGCAATACACGATTTATTTAAGGTCCTGACCCAAAGTCCAGCTCATTGCTACAAGTGTGGCAGTTAGGAACAATAGAATTATCTCGTATTTCAAAAAAAAACTAAATTCCAACGAATGTATTTGTTTTTACGGACAATTTCCTTACTGCTAATCGATCGGTCACAAATTTGAATTGTATTGGGGTGTGAAAAACAATGTACTCTCTTCACATAAATTTTCATTATTTTCTGCTAACAATTAGCAAATTACAAAAAAAATTGTCAAGTTTCTTGAGGTGACGTTCATGCGCAGGTGCCTATATTACAAGGATGTTTGGATGTGTATAATTTCTCAATGTAAATCCGCCAAATTGATATTTTCAGCGTGACTCTACTTGTTTCCACAGCCAGCGACTCCCCAGAGCACGACGGAGCGGTCGCCGTTAAAAATTCGCGCCTCCATTAACCGGATTGTGATTCTCGTACTTCTTCTCTCCATTAGCCCTGTTCTTTCTCAAGTTGATGCTACTTTGCAAATACATGTCCTTTCACTATCGTCTACACGTGGAGCATGTGATATGATTTTTCTCCACGGCCAGTAGAAAATATTCGTACAACGCCCGGGGCTGGCCTATAAGCGACTTTTACGGACTCTGGAGTTGAAAGCGGAAAGTCGAACTTCATTCTGAGGGTCATGATGTCCGTCTTAAGGATACGGAGCAGGTGCTGTGTGACGTACGCCGTCATCCAGAGAGAATTAGGAAGCATGTGCCGAGAATGGGTCTTTGCGACAATTGAAAATTTACTCGAGTTGAGCATTGGAATAGTCGATGCGAGCACGAATAGTCCTAGCTGCGGGTGCTTACAGGAGATGAGAGACTACAGTATTTTCAAACATGACAACTTTTGTTGACTAATCCAAGAAAAAATTCTGATACTAACTGCTATAAAGGAAGGAATGGCATGCTTTCAAATGACAAGCCTAGATCTTGCTTTAACTTTGTATCTAAGAGTCGCGCAGGATGTATGAGGCAAAATCGCTGTTCTGAATTGAAATCTTCGTACGAAGAATGGAGGCATCGCTGTTTGTCCTTATTGAAATCGATTTTAGTACTACTGTGGGTGCTTTTGGGGTCAGTCTCTGGACTTTTCGTCTCTAGGAAGTGCAACAAGTGTAGAAGAACAAGTCTAGCTACGTATAAAAAGAAGTCCTAAAATCTGGGGTTTGGAACCTTCATATAGAAGTCTACTACAGTCCATAGTCATATCCTCTACAGTAGTGTAGTGAATAGGAATAATAGGTCGAAAGCTAATAAAAAGACTATTTAGGAGTCGGTAAGCCAGAGTTTAAGTCCTGTGGGACAGATCGGACGGGACGGTAGAGACGGAGCGGTAGAGATGGGACGGGGACACGCCCGATGGGTACTAAAAAGGGAGGTGGTGGCGAACGACGGTCGCAAGGAGAGGGGCGGAGCAGAACGACGGTCTCGAAGAGGGGAGCGAGGAGGCAATCGACGGTCGCCAAAGGGGACGTACGAGCACGACCGGCTCAGAAAGGGGGAGAGGCGAACGACGGTCGGAAAAAAAGATCGATTGGTAGTTACAAGAACACACTAACTAGATGCTCTGGGACGGGGAAAAGGGGAAATGCAACGTACGCACTGAGAAAGAATATTGTAGTGTAATGCATTGACACTTTCAGCCTTTTCTTTTTTTCGTCTTGTTGTATTCTAGGCGCTCTTGTCTGCTATTCAGAAGCGCTCTTTAAACTAAAACGACATATCTTCGCCTACGATTTCCATTCGCTTCTTTCGCGTTTCGCAGTTCAACTTCCCGCTTCGGGCTTTAGTGGCCATGCTTGGAGCCCCCTGCGTCACCAATTAGTTTGATGACGCAGGCATGCGTGGGCTCCAAGCGGTAGTAAGTTGGAGCCAGTTGCTCGGCTCCTCTTCGCACGGCACAAATCTCAAACGGCCAGGGTTCCCCCTGTGTAGATTTAGGGGGCGGGAATGGAGGCGGAATATGGTGACGGCACGTCAAATTGGCCGATTAACTTGATTGGCTCTTGTTTCCGAGTTTTGCACACGCTGCGCGTTGGACCCGATACATAATGTCATATACGACGCGAACGGCTAAAGCTCGCAGAACGAAGAAGGAAAGGCAGGCTACTATTTATTGTGCACTTGCGTTGAGACAGAAGCGCAGCTTAGATAGAAAAACATGCAAACTACGCGTGTCAAAGAGCGACTACCATAGAGCACACTGTATGGCTAACATGGCTACTATATGGTGGTAAAGTACCATTATATAATATACTCGTGTAATACTACTTAATCTGAAAGAATTTATAATGCAAAATTCTTCCAATTTTAGAGGAGACTGTATCATCCAATTTTGAAATGAAAAATTAAATAAAACGTATTAACCAATAAGTGAATTCGAAAAATTGGGCATACTTTTCTGTCAAATGGAGTTTGTTACCTTAAAAACACCGGAGTATCTAAACATATTTCAGTTAAATTTATGGAATCAACCAGGCGAGACGGGCAATTCCAGCTGAAAAAACGAAGTGCGAGACGCGTTGGGTTGCCAAATAAAATTCGCGAGTGTGTAGAGCCCTCTCGCGATGGGGGAGATTGCCTTTTGGGAAACCGTGTCGCTAAAAGGGCATTTCGTTCCGTGAAAGCGGCATGAAAAGTTAATCTTTCTGTCCCAGCGTGGTAGATGTGGGACTGTTTGGATAACTAACAGTAGGGGAACTGCAGTTTTACCATCGATAGGAAATTGTATAGAATTTCTGTATTTTAAAAAGGGGAGACGTGGTCAGTTCGGGTTGAGATAGTAAATAATATTGCTCAACAGTTCCACGTTCTATTATTTATATCCTCTTTTCCCTTTTTTTACCGAGAATGTAATACTGATTATCGGGCTGTGCTCAAGCACACGGCTTGTCCAATTGGCCTACTTCGGACGAGGTCGGGTCCCACACGATGTGAGCGAGCCTTACCACTGGGCGGCGCACCGACTGCAGTTGGCCGGATTTCAATCCATCTAAGAGGAGCCAGATAGAATTTGCGGGTCAGGTGGACACACGGTCGCATATACTGATGTACGTGGACCACGTGCCCGCAGTGTAAGCATATGCTCTCTTTTGCGCCGAAGTAAGATTTTTATAATGGCGACTTCGGGGACAACTGATTCGCGTACGGCACATTTGACGTGCACGATACCGCTGTAGATGCGCTACTTCGAGAGGAAGGAGCACTACATGAATGGGCAGTTGATCCCTAGGCACTCCCACGAGATCACGTTCTTATAAAAACAGGTCTAGAGTCGACTTTTTCCGCCTGGTGCGATCTGTTGGGACAGACTGGAAGTCCCATGCAGCATGCGCCCGGAGCTGCCCCGCTCCGGGGCCTAAATCTGGCAACGACTGCTATATAATCAACTTGACCCCTCTTGGTGGACTGTTGCCACCGAGTGGGTGGTGGAGGTTTGTAAGGATCTCCTTATACAAAAGCTGCGTCGGGCGTCTGTAATAGATACAAGAAGGCATCCGCGGCGAAATGAACAGGGTGGGTGTCGTTTGTGCGTTTTTCGGCTGCACTGGTACTTTAGTCGGCGATCTACAAACGTTTTTGCGCGTTGTGGACACGATGCGCTGGTCGGAGTGTCCGTCCGAGTTCAGATACGCGAAGCTGGACAGTACGGACAGGAATATTGTATTCAAGTCGGTTGACTTCTTTCCCTTTGACCCGGAGACTTAGTCCGAGCTCGCTAATGAGGAATTATTCATTGCTCCCGAAGGGCATGCTGGAATGACCGAGGGCATAGGTGGGCATGGACCTCAAGTCTATGGGTCCAATAACGGTTTGTCCACGGATACCTATTGGAACGGGCTTTCTCGTGATCTAGATGCGGTGTATTACATCGGCGAGCAAGCCCGAATGGGCTTTGCCGGTGATGATAATATTTATCGCGCCCGTCGCCGCGAGGCGGGAAAGGACAATGAAAAAAAGAATATTGGTGCGGGCGAAAGCGAGGGAAAGATTGGGCTAGTCCCTCATAGTGGGATGGGCCTTCGTTCTACGCACGATAATGAAGGCCGCAAATCGGCCGTAACTGTTGCATCTCAACCTGCTGGGCCTGATCGTAACGATGACACGATGGAAGTCGGCTGCGTTGTTGGGTCGGCCCCAGGAGTGTCTTCATATGATACAGATGGTGGTTCTTGAGAGCCGAACATGGTGTCACTGTGCCCTGTCCCATCCCCGAGTCGCGGCAGTTGTTGCCCCGCGGCGAGCAGATAGTGAAAGTTGGAGAAAAGGAAGGTGTGCGACTCGCGGACATGCAGCGACGTGTTTGATTTTAGTTGCTCCCTCTTTCGATGTGCGTGTGATTTTGATGGAATGAATGGAGAGAACTGCGCACACCCGAGAAGAGTTAAGTTACACAATTTATTTTGTGCAATGGAAGCATAGGGGACGTGGACGTCGAACTTGGAAAGGCAC
>JAVCKV010316479.1:0-14071 GCA_032274145.1 Herpochondria borealis
TTACTAGTCAAAATCGACATCATCTTGCTCGTCGACACGGAGTCCAATGAAGTTGGGTCCACAAAGGCTGGATCGAGTCAAGAGGACGTATGGCACCACCACGAGGATTCATGGTCAAAGGGAATGGAAAACTTGGCAAATTCTTTCATCCACTCAGACGCGACCATTGTTGGGTGCATCTTACAGCAGAAACGGCGCTTGACGGCGATGCTAGCTGGGGGATTACGACGTAAAAAATCATAAAAGCGAAGATCACATGGTAAGTGATATGAGAAGACTGCAATGCCGCCCCAAGGGTATCCTTCTGAGTATCGGAGAATTCGACGACACAAATCTACGCGCCGCTCTCGAAACGACGGTCACCTCTTGATCATCATCACACTCTACTTATGATGAGTTCTCAGTGCACAGCTTCTTGAAACTCGTGCACTACCTAGCTTCTTGTCTAATCAAAGACTCGCGTGAACATGTTACTTACTGATAACTTTCATCGGTCAATTTTCAATTCAGTTTCTGCGCAGAAAATGAAGCTTCGCGCCCAGGGCAACATTCTAGTAGGGTTTCTCTACTATGTCTCTACTATTCAGATGCGCACTTACGGAAAAACAATGCTGCCACACAAATCAATTTACTCATTTCTCCAGTGGCTATGAAGTACTTCGCGGCTGGGATGTGAAGCATGTCACAGTTCTTGAGGAGTCCGTCAAACAAACACATTCCGGAGAATTTGAGTTGCCCGTCACATGACGCAGACCACAACAGTAGTGCACGACGGGGCGTCGTGACTTCAACCAGATTGGCTTTGGGCAAGACTAAGATTCAAAAGCTGATTGGTTGGTCTGATTTTCATTGTTAGCAGTCCTGGCGTCTCTGTGGAGGGACTCACTCTCACTTCTGTTGTAGCGACCTACGAGGAGGTCGTTCAGCGTGTACAATTCCGGTTATATAGAGTACGATCACAAAACAGCCCATAGGCGGGAAAAACGTCTTTTCCTTTCGAGCAAAAAAAGTGATGCTTCCTCAAAAGCTCAACAGCAATGATGAAATATCTGTTTGTCATGATTTCCAACCTAATCAGAACGATGTGGTTTGCCACCAAGGGAAGGATGCCTTCAAACACAACCACCATTTCCGCCAGTTGATTGATGAACATTTGGAAGTCTATTCACAATGCGAGACAAGACTGGATAAGAGCATACTCATCAGTGCGCTTATTCAGATACTCCGAGATCGTTCGCCAAGTGGAGGGTTTGTCAAGTTCTGCAACGAAAAGATGTGCTACGTGAGGCTCAAGGATCGCGATGCAAGACAGAAGGTCGCTCACGCTCTTCGTAATGCAACGTTGGCCAGAGGCGGCGGTGGAGAACGGCACAAGTCTGAGAAGACGGGGGGTAGTTACAGCGACAACGAAGCGGATACGTCCTTGGCAACCAATCAACGAAGACATCCCTCGCCACCTAGAGGAGATGGACGGCCGCCGCCGGGAGACAGCGCCATCACCAACAGCCGCGCAGCAGCCTAGTAAGAAAACCACCATAGTGGTTGGATTCGTAGTGCTTAAAACTGTACCCGCAACTCGATACATGTTTTTCTGTATAGGATGAACTATTTCTGTATAGGATGAACTACTCTCTCTAGAGAGGAGGCCAATTTTCTCCAGTAGACTAGCTGACCAATCAATCGATGCCTTTGGACGAGGGCCGCTATCGAGAGGTTTTGTCTCATCCGACAGGGTTCCGAATTCGTTGCAGAATTCTGTGTAAAGCGTCAAAATGGAACAGCATCTCGATCCATTTATCCAATAAAACCATTGTGTCTCCAACTTTTTGCCCTGAGCGCGACGTTCTCCTCACAACAATGCACAGGAGAGAATCAACCATAGCATTGGATGCCACACCTTAATGGCACAATAAGCAATTATAAGTGAGCATATGTGGAAAAATGAAGTCTGAGTGACTTGTTGCGCTTCCTCAGAGACCACGCAAGTCCGAGAATATAGATTTATAGGCTTCTCTAGAGCAGTACTTTGAGCAGAACACCATTCAGCATCCTCCTCGTACACACAAAAGAAAATTCGAGGTATCACGTGCATCACAGCACACCTGACTGGATGGATATCTGAGGGTGATAATTGTCCAACATGATCAACACACCAAGGCACGGAATATAGCACGTTCGTTGTGTTTGCGACGAGCAACATTGAAATGCTCCCCAGGTCGTCCGATATGAGTAGGCCTGCCCTGCCCTGCCCTGCCCTGCCCCCAGATCTAAGAACTAGTTGAAGCGAATCAACCAATATCACCCATTCAAAAGTTTCTTTGTACTTGCGCTGTATGTAAGCTGACAACACAAAATCTTCCAACATCCAAAATGGGAACTTGTGTGCAATGGGATGTAATCCTGTAGCTACACGTCTTCTCCTCCGTGTGTATCCAATCAAAAAACATGACCCGACACTACCCAACATCAGATTTGGAGGCTTACATACAAAGGGTTTATAAGCTTGTAGCTAAATCTCGCACCATATATACGCTAGCTACTTGTCAAGATCAACACAACACCCGGCATCCGATTTGGAGACTTGTATGCAACCTTACACTTTCTCTCTACTGATAGAGAAGATTGTCGATGAATCAACATCCTCGCATCGAGTTGCAACCTTGCAGCACTCGTGCTGCCAACTATATACTCGCTCCATCCAAGACGAACAACACATTCGACATCCGATTTCATGGGTCACTTGGCGTGTGATACCGGGGACTTATACCTCCGTTCACCTGATTTTCAATCTTGTAGCTAGACGTGCGTTCCAATTTTAGAGACCACAGAAGCGACCCATTAGCTTCTTGTCTACAATTCAAGGCCAAAACTACCAGGCAGGTGTATCCTATTTCTATACCGCCATTTCTTCGGAATTCATTTTGTGTGTGGGAGGGCATGTATTGAGGACAGAGGCACAAGGATGTTGAAGAAACTTCGCGCCAAGTGGACACCCAACAGCATAATGCGAAAACACGTCGGTGAATACACGTTTTTTTCAATTGACGAAGACATCGGTAGCGTCCGATGTGATTACCACCACGTCGAAGATTAGTAGATGCTTATTCGTAGTCCGACGCTATTTCGTGGGAATTCATTTAGAATTTTTGTCTATGACGCATGTATCAGTTTTGAAGAACCTCTTTCGAACTTCGCGCCTACGACATCTATTCGGAACGTCTACATAATGCGAAAAGACATCGATGGCATACACGTTTTGATTAATGCCAAAATTCACATTTTGTATCCGTTGTGGATACCAACGACAGCTTGGAAACACAACACTGCATTCTATTACACTCTAACGGGATGGGTCGCGACCGAACGCGACCGGTTGTCTCGACAAGACCAACATTCGAATCTTCTAGCATAGCTACATGACATGGAGAAGGGTTTACACACGTTTAGTAAAACTTGCTGTACCCATAAATTACGAGAGCACTCGAATACCTCTCCGTGGAAGGACACACAATTCGCGATGCTTGTAGCGTCTACTGTTAGCCACCAGCATACCTCGTCCACCAATAACTTCTCCGTGCTGGTCCTAGACACACATAGTTCTCCAAGAGACACAATTCTGGCCGATAAGACCATGCTCCCTCAGTACCCTCTATCTACAGCTGTTATTGAGCGTCACCTACCCGACGAAGAAGGCGAAACGCCTCTTGGCCCTACTTTCAGACCGGGGAAGTACGATGTGATTTGCCAGCAGCGAGGGAAAGATGTCTACGACCACAACCATCCTTTTCGCCGGCTAATTGATAGCCATCTGGAGCTCTATACACAGTGTCAGACACGAGTGGACAAAAGTGTCCTCGTCTGCTCACTTGTTGACATTGTTCGAGAACGTTCTCCAGGCGGAGGGTTTGTAAAATTCTGCCACAAGAGGCAGTGTTACGTTGAGATTGGAGATCGCAGCGCAAGGCAAAAGGTTGCCCATGCTCTTAGGGCACTGAGTGGAAGTAGTGAGAAGATGCGCACCTCCGTAACGAACAATAAGAAGACCTCCAAGATCAGCAGCGACTCTGAACCCTCCTTGCTACGCTCCTCTTCGCCCAAAAGGAAGCACCAGCAACCACAACTATCGCCAGCAAACTTGTTGGATCTTTTCGCCGCAGACCTGAAAGACGGTACCAGAAGACCCTCACGCACCATCCTACCAATACACCATGACTCGATGGACTTTGGTGCAACAAACATTGAAAGCAGCATTGCTATGTCCAATAGCCAAGAATCCGACATCTCCGAAGCTGCTCCCACCACCGCAGCACCGAGCGATAGCAGGGCATCATCGGTCTCTTCGTCCAGCAGTCTACTATCATCCTCACACCTTGATTCTGAGCACATGTTTCAGGATCTCATCAAAGCTACATTTGACAGTACAGACTTGAGTTTGGATGATCTCGACATTGATTCCATTTTTCAAGAGGATTAGCATACGCTACTTTTACATTTGCACTACTTTGGGTGAGCAACAACGATACGGGGGATCTCTTTCACTTTGCTCTTATACATAGATAACAGTAGCATTTTTTAATTGATTCGACTCTCATTCTTAACTTGCAAAGATACTTCGGGCACAACCTCTGCCGTGCGGGTAGCTCTAGAGCATCTTTTTGGTGTAGTCGTATCTTTATTTCATTCCGCGATGATACACACATCGCGCGTCGTAATACGGCACGGCATGGGTACTGTACCACTTACTGGGCTGTAATGTACAGTATTGTCGATTTGATCGTGCTTGTACTGGTGCGACAACCGCCAACTCTGCCCTCTACTTTGTACCACGCACAGAGCAAAGCACCAAGTCTAGCTAGTAGTGACTCACTTTGCAGAAAGTGCTATAGTCAGTTTGACTGAGCTCTAAACTAATACACTGCTCGTTACGGAGTACTTTAGCTATTATAGATTCGACGGAATGCAATCGTAGACAAGAGACACAATCAGAGATGTGCATTTGTCTTTGTGCACAGCGAGCGGCGGCAAATCCTGCTCTTGTTTGTACCTTCATGTAGTAAGCGTCAACTCTAGTAACTACCATCGTAAAAGGTGCTACAGACAGACATGGGGAAACTCTCTGTCGTATAACTGACTACGTGTACACTGTTTCACTCGCTATTGCAGATTCGACGATTCGGCTCTCTTTCTTAGCTTGCAAAGATACTTCGGGCGCGGCCTCTGTGTCAAGATCATCCAGGATCTTCTTGGTGTGTGCATCTTTTTTTCATTCCGCGACGATACACACATCGCGCGTCGCGTGGTACTGACCACTGTTATGCTCACAGTACTCTGTACGATTTTGATCGTGCTGGCGCGACAACCGCCATACGATACTAATAGCTACTGGATGGAGTACTTCTTGTCGAAAAGTGCATAGAGCTTGGCGCCAACTCTAGAGAGCTAATACTTTGCAGAGAACGCGCTATATTGAGCTCTCTAATCTCATAGTCAGTTGGGGAGCGATCAGGACATTACACATCATCCATACAATTCCTCAAAGCGACTTTGCTGTGCTCTCTGGAGCAGAATAGAACAGTATAGTCGTGTCCTTGCTGAACAAGTCTCCCGTCGCGTTGGCGAAGGATTATTCGGGGGTGGTATCAAGTGGAGGGGTGCCCTTCTCTCCGTTGAATTTGAAAGAGGAGAACAGCATTTTTAAAACCAGCATTAGCTGTGATTGATTTCTCACGCGCCTAGAGAGATATCTCCAGCCATCGCCCAAGAAGACCAATCACGTCCACACAGATGCCAAGAGAATGGCTGCGCCAATCAATACAAATAATGGAAAAACCCATGGCACCTACTGCCAACATGGAATGACACCCTACCAATAATACGTAGTATATATTGGTGGTGTGAGTGTCAAGAAGTGGGATCCGTTGTGCACGACCCAGAGTGTGGAAGAAGCAGAGGGCAGCTTTCGATAAGTCCACGGAATACGAAGGAAGTTCAGCGCTACCATAGATAGATGTAGGGGTCGTCCTTTTGTTGTTATAATAATAATACTATTACTTACTTACTTTCTACACTGCCAATAGTCCATAATTCCGTCGAATCACAATCATGCTGACAATCATGAGCAAAATGCCCGGAATGATTAATAGATTCAATAGGTTTCGAATCGAAACCAGTCCCATGAGAGTGATAAAGACATCTCCCGTGGCGCGACCTCCAGTTCCCACCAGCGTGGCCAATAATCCAGAATTAAAGGTTCCAATGGCCAAGGCCGACGGTACCACCTTGCTCATGAGCGATGCCACAAAGGATTCACATGCTTCAATGGCGGAAAAGGCCACGAGACTGCCAGCAATGTATCGCACGGGACCCACGGCGAGTGGCAAATCTTGATTGTAACCATTGTCATTGTCATTATAATTTTGACCACCAAAATCAGTCACATCCACCATGACCATCATACCCGCCACCGTCAGACCCAACAGCCACAAGGCCAAGTATCGATCTTTTCGGTACTGAGACAACCATCCGGCTAGAATCGAGACTGGAATGACGATAATTCCATTCACCAAATGCAACGTGCCCACATTGGGAATGGACCAGCCGTATCGATTCTTGGTAATGACCGATGTGGATCCAACAATGGCTTCCAGGGCAATGCGTTTCATGAAAATGACCGCCATGCACATGGCGGCCGCGCGGTTCATGTGTTTGATGCAATAGAAAGGACTGTTGGGTGAAATGTCTTCTTTTGGGTGATAGTCTGTTGTTGTGTACACGCTCTCATCGTCGCTCATGGAATCTTCCCAAACAGCAGCAGTCTCATTGGTCATTTCTTCTTCCTTGGAAAGTAATTCTGTACTTCGTTCACTATTAGCAGCAGCTTGTGCTTCTTCTCGTTCTCTCAATTCATCCAGTCCCGATCGATTGGGTTCCGTAAAGGTAAATAGAATCAAGATTGCATAAACGAACCAACACGTTGCCATAAAGTATCCAGGTCCCGTCATGCCATTGAAATAATACACTGTCCCCAGTACTTGAAAGTCAAATTCGGGCAATTCCTCCAACACAATCGCCATGCCAGGTCCCAAGGCCGCACCCAGTGCGGTCGCCATGGCAAAGGCCGCACTGGATGCGGTCCGGAGTGAAAACGGTGTCGCGTCCGCGACATAGCGTCGATTGATAATGCGCGGTGCTCCCAATCCCGCCACGGCTCTTCCAATCAAACACAGCGGCATGCTGCTGTAGGAATAGGCACTGGCGTAGAGCAAATTCCCAATCACTTGGAGGACGGCGGCCAGTAAAATGGGATGCTTGTAGGAATAATTGGTCCAAAAGGAATAGAGAATGGCGGACAGGAGTGAAAAGATGGAGGCAGAGCCAATCATGACACCGGCGAGGGCATCGTTGGATCCCAAGGCATTGGCGTAGTAGGCAGACGATGGTTCAATAATGTAATTGTTCATCATGTACATGAAACAGGATAATAGATTCAGTACAAGAGGCCACACATTTTTGGGATCCATCTTGTTGTAATCCGAGTCAGGAGGAGCAGTATCGCTAGCTGTAGCTGATGATGACAGTAGTAACTGTTGTTGTTGTTTGGTCGTGTCTCGCCACTTGACGAGCAACTTGATTTCTCGTTTCAAGTGCCGTCCCTTGAGGAACAGAACCGATGGTTCGAGTGCCAGTCCAAACTTTAACGATCCAATTAAAAAGTACTCTCGCAACGTGACCAAAATCTTGTCTCGCATGACAACATGACCCCCGGCCGCACGTTCGACCGATTGCAACGACGAATCCAATACGTGTCGAAAATCATTGTATTGTTTGGAAAACGCCGCCAATGGTTCGTGTTCTTGTTTGGATAGAAAGTACAAGACCACTGTCGATTCCAACTCGGCCAATGGTTCGAGTTGAAAGAGTGTCAGAGATTTGCGACGATTCAAATCCCATTCCGACACGACAGGTGCATCGACGGTACGACCAAAGGCATCGTAGCGCAATAGAATTTGTCGCAATGTGACGATATTCGTCACGATGAAATGAAAGACTTGCAAGAGTTCCATGGCCACATCATCGATAGATGTATTGTTTTGGTGGTTTACAAGAGAGAGTGAAGTTTTCAATTCTGCAAACTGTTGTTGCGAAAACGCCGTGCATTTCTGCAGTTCTGCTTCAATGGCCACTGTAAATTCTTCTCGTTCGGCTGCTCCGAGGCGTTGCAAACACTCTTGAGGATCTTGATCCATATCCAAATACGCATCATCTATATTGCCACCGGGCAACATGTGAGTGGGAGATATAGAACGTCCATCTTGCCAATATCGTCTCCACGCTTTGCGTCGTCGTGCAAACGATTTCAGTAATTCCTTGAGAGACGTGTAATTCATGTAATGCTCGGACCAATCATGGACTGGTTCGTCTCGACGAATCGCACGTGTCAAGTAGACATCGTATTGTTTCATCTTGTTGTTCTGTTGTTCTGTTGTTCGATGTATGTATTGATGTACGGAGTGACGGAGTGTACAATTGGAGGACGGAGAGCTGAGTGAGTTACTCTGCTATGATACGTAGCAATGAAATAATGAAGGTGTCTTTCGCCAGTCCTTGGAGGGAAAAATCTTGTTGACGTTATGTTCTATGAGGAAAACTGACACTAATGAGAACCGCAGAACCATCATGTCATCCGTTGGATGTCAAACCTGGCCATGAATGTAAATATACCAATACGACTATGTATACAATCATTTGATTGGATGCCAACCGTTGAAAAACATCTTGTCTTGGTGAATGAATCAATCCAGCTGTCTCTGCCCGTTCGTACCAAATGCATGAGAAAATCCAACTGGCTGTCTGACTCTACGACGTCCAACCATTTTTCGCCTCAGCGCTTTCCAAACAAATTTTCTCCCCCCTCAACTACTGCACGCTGTTCGACATTACACAGCACCGTCGTTCGTCATCCTATCTCTCGCTCTCTCTCTCTACTCCTTCAAAGCAAAAGAACAATGGGCAAGAAATCAAAGCGCGTTCGAACTGGAGGAGGAGGCAATGCAACTCCCCCAGCCCTGCGATCACCTCGAGACGAAGTAGAAGAAGACGCGAATAATTTACAATTTGAAGACCCCTATGCGGACGAATTTGAAGAAGAAAATGTCGACGATGTGGAACAAGAGAAGGATGAACTTGTCCAAACCAAGACACTCAATCCCTATCATGCCACCAAGGATGTGCTGGAAATGGATCCAGCCGCCTACAAGATGCATTTTGCCATGCGAGGCGAATGGCCCTCGTTGAGCTTTGATTTTGTCCGTGACACGTATGGAGAGGGTCGGGTCCGATTTCCGCATCAATTGCTGGCGGTGGTGGGAACACAGGCGGACACGCCCGAGAACAATTCACTGCAAGTGTGGAAATTGAGTGATTTGGGAAAAATGGACAAGGACGACGAAGAAGATGAGGATTATGATAAGGAAGATGATTCGGACGATGATGATGATGACATTGACTATGATCCAGTCTTTGAACATGCCACAGTCAAGCACTTTGGTGGTATTAATCGAGTGCGCACTCATCAAGGCATTGTGGCCACGTGGAGCGATGCCGGTCATGTCAATCTCTATTCGATGGACGTCGAAGCACTCTGTTCCAATCACATGACTCCTCCACAACTGCTGACGACGTACAAAGGACACTGTACCGAAGGATATGCCATGGACTTTTCCACCCTTCAATCATCACATACACTGGCAACGGGTGACAATGATGGCAACATTCACATTTTCGATACTGCTACATCCGGAGCATCCAAATATTATGAATCCTCCCACTCGGTCGAAGACATTCAGTGGTCCCCCACGGAAGGCACCGTCCTGGCCGCTGCCGAAGCGGGCGGATTGCTCAAAATTTACGACACGCGTGCCAAGAAAAAGTGCATGCTCGAAAAACGAATCTCCCCTAAAGAAGATGTCAATGCCGTGTCGTGGAGTCCATTGGTGACCAATCTATTGGCAACGGGATGTGATGATGGAACGTGGGCCGTGTGGGACTTGAGAAAATTGAATGGCGGAGATCCGTTGGCACGCTTTACAAGTCACACGACTCCCATTACCAGTATGGAATGGCATCCTACGGATGAGAGTATGTTGGTGGTGAGTGATGAAGTCGGATCCTTTGTCTACGACTTGTCGGTGGAAGAAGAAGAAGAGACAGCAAAGGACAATGATGACTTGCCACCCCAATTACTCTTTGTGCATTCCGGAAGTCCACAAACCAAGGAAGTCCATTGGCATCCACAAGTGACATCACTCCTCATGTCGACCGCCTATGATGGATTTCATGCCTTTATTCCGTCCAATCTGTAATCTACTACTATTTATTACAGTACAGTACGCACCTTTTTAGTAGTAGTTTGAGTTACTCTCGAGTTTCTTCATCTAGTAGAGTAGAGTTTAGTTGGACCTGCCTGATGAACAACACAACAACAATATGGTATGTCGGCGACTAACTACGACTATTAGCTACCAGGCGACTGTTTATATGTGTGACGTCTCATTGGCTGCTGGCTGATGCTACTCTATTCGACGCGCGCGGGGCTTTCGTATATAGCAGATATTCTGGAACAGCAGCATCACAGTATGTCTAGCTAGAGTAGCGAGATGGGCAACTAGCTAGTAGTAGACTGGTCTCTACTCTCTCTACTCTACTCTCTCTACTCTCTACTAGAGATATAGATAGAATGAGCATCCTCGCTTCACTCAACAGCAAAAAGTTGGATCAGATGTAGCCATCATGTACCTCTAGTAGCCACTGAAGCGAGGTTCACCACCCAAGAGGTCGTCATTACTCGTTTGTTGCTGATGTCATGTCAAGGGTCGTTGCATTATTCGTATCGATATGACTGACTGACTCTCTCGCGGATGGTGATGATGATTTTGTTGAGGAGGACACCACACTTACTACGGACTTGCTTCTTCATTAGTAGGTAGTAGTAGTAGTCCAGGGTGGTGTGTCGGCACAACATTGTAGTTAGTATACTCTTCTTCAAAGAGGAGTGCAATTGTATTCCTTGCAGTTCCCAAGACCAAGAATAGAGATACCACGAGAGCGTTGAATAACAACATGTCGTTGCTTGTCCTGCTGAGCGCCACGGTCTTGTGTTCTTCAAAAGTCAGGAGACGTAGTAGTACATACGCACCGTCTCTTCAGTCGCAAATGAGTAGTGGAGCCAAGTCATGAGCAGTGTGCCACAGTGGCTGGTTTTGAGGGAGTACCTCTCTTGTCCCGGTAGATTTGAGGGATCGAGAGGGATGGAGAACATGCCAGAGGGTTTTGTGTGCTCCATCCATAGTACTACTCATCGGCTCTGTTTCCGAATGATTTGAGGAAGGGAACAGACCTTTGGTACCTAAATCGTATCTCTCGACGGCGTTGAGGTATCTACTCCCTTTCTCGTAGAGAACCCAGCCACCACACCACTCTCTCTTTCGGACAGATGACAAAACTGAAGGCTCTTGATTGCGGAATCAGGCAGAGTCAACAGCTTTGTTTCTGATTAGAAATACGCAATCTGCCAAATCGGAGCCCCCACATTAGTAAACGGGGAATCAGGAGGCAGAGTCGACAATTTCGACAGCTTTGTTTCTGATCTCTTAACAGAGCAATCGGAGGCTCCTCATTGTTGCTGGGACAAACACGGCAACTCTCAAACCAGGGGTGTTGTCAAGCTGGATGTACACCGCTACTCTACTATGCCGGCCGGGCTATAGTAAGTTCAGTGAGGCAATAGAGTGCCTTCCAAGCTATTGGATCTCCTGATGTTTGCCCGGGAGCAAAATGATGCCTGCTAGTCGTAGCATTACATATTATTAGAACCAAGACTTCTTTGTTACCTTTGTTAGTCTCTCTCTCTTGCAGTGATAGTAAGGAAGTGCCTTTCAACATCATGCCATCTGACTCGCAAGCGTCCATTTTGTCATGATTTCACGACTTCCATCTCAGATCAGAAAAGTCTATGGCCGTCTGGTTGTCCAGTGTATCCACCCTGGAAATGTCACGGGCTATGGCTCCATCATAATGTGCCACCGTCCGGACGGCCTAAATGATTAAGTCTCCCTCCTTCTCATTATTTGTTCCCTTGGCAGCAGAAAGATGTGGCTCGTACGAACTACTCAAAACGATTTCTATTCGGACAATCACTTGCTATCGTACTTCGTAAGTAAATAGTTGATAATGGTGCTGAAAGTCTCGGAAGGCGGTGCCAGAACCCGGCACATCCCCGCGAACTAGAGCGCGTTTTCGTGTGCCAGTAATAAGGATTCGCGATCGCGCCCAGATGGGCAATTTATATTGGTTCTATGCTACTCTCTAGACTGCATTGCGCTACCTGGAAAGGGAGCGGAGCCAGAATTTTGGCACAGCCCCGCGAACTAGAGCGCGTTCGTGTGCCACTACGCAAGAGCCCAGACCTCCGCGAACTAGGGTGTGAGTTCACGTGCCAATAAGGTTTACCCGAGCGCCCAGGTCGGCGTTCTACGCTAGACTTTCTACATTGCTGTGTTACATGACGCTAGCTGGCATGGTGTGGGTTTCCACGCCTACACTGCTGCTGTTCTTTCTTTGGATGGAGATTCCTCTGCACATGGGCTTCAACACTCAATTCTTCTGGCAGACATGTCACAGGGCTAAACGGAACTTCGCGCTTGAGACAACGGTCCAAGATGCTGTGGTTTTGGAGGGACAAAGACATCGTATGTATTGCAAATGATAAAACGTTTCCTCTAAATGTAGGGATACTGCGCCTCACATTTATGGAAAGCTGTGCGTGACTCGACGAGAAGGCGACACCAATATGTCCAATCAGTACGATATGTATCAAGTGTATCATACATAGTATTACCCCATTTCTACTTGGGTACGACTAGAGATCCAGATCCACAATTCCGTATGTCTAGCAAAAAGAGCCTCCCAAGTCTCCCAAGTCATAGACTGATGATACCATAGTTTCTTATTCATGAGCAAATACCTCACCCAC
Source organism: Herpochondria borealis (assembly GCA_032274145.1). Taxonomy (NCBI): domain Eukaryota; phylum Rhodophyta; class Florideophyceae; order Ceramiales; family Ceramiaceae; genus Herpochondria; species Herpochondria borealis. The sequence continues at coordinate 13,031 of JAVCKV010316479.1, forward strand.
CAACTGGAACAGCAATGCCACCTAAAAATCCACTCAACAGAGCGGACGAAACTCCCCTTGGACCTGATTTCAAACCAGGTCGGTACGATGTGATTTGCCATCGAGGAGAAGATGCCTACCACCACAACCGACATTTCCGACAACTAATAGATGAGCATTTAGAGCTCTACTCACAGTGCCACTCAAGAGTGGACAAGTGCGTCCTTGTCGGTGCTCTTGCCGCCGTGATTCGAGAAGAACGTTCTCCAAACGGAGGGTTTGTCAAGTTCTGCAACAGAAGGAGATGCTTCGTGGAGATTGGAGACCGCGGCTCGAGGCAGAAGGTTGCACACGCCCTTCGGAACGGATCGATGCGCCGAAAAGGGCACTCCTTCAGATGGAAATCTGAGGCCAAGGCAGACAAGATAGGCAGCGACGATGAACCCCCATCGGCCTTGAAGAGCCAGGAACAAGAACTTTCGCAGACGATACTATTTTCACAGACCAATTTGTTGGACATGCTTGCTACGGAGATGAAAGATAGCACTAGGACTGCATCCTGGAGCACGCCGTTCCAGTTCGATTCAATGAGCTCAGCCGAACTCAAAGGCAGCACTGGTCCAGAGAAGGCTACATCTAAGGCTGCCGCTGGCCCTCCCGACGATGCCGCCACTTCACCCTTGCCGTTCCTTCAATCGGAGTCCCTGCTATTAGATATTTGTGCAGCGACGCTTAGCGAAAACAACACCCTGAAGGATTTCGACATTGATGCCTTATTTAATTCCGATTAACATACTCAACTCATTTTACCTGTTGGCTTCGTCGAACGACGCCGCGCTCTTTCTATTTCTGTTCAGACAAAGCAGCAATAGTCTCCGACATGCAGTAGCGTGAATCAAGCATGATCGTAATTCAACACGCAAACCTCAAGTCTTGTTGGGTCAGATGCTTGATGGAAAGGGGTTTCGAGCACAACGTTCTTCAGTCTATCTCGGTCACACTACAATCAATCTTCTTGTCCCCGCGTGGATGTGCCACTTCTACGAGAGAGCCCTACTTCTT
>JAVCKV010316590.1:0-10466 GCA_032274145.1 Herpochondria borealis
ATATCTGTGCTTTTTTCAATCATCTAACTCAAATATTTCGAACTCAAACCGGACATTTATTTATACTTCATCCCTTAGCTCAAATAAAATGTAAAATCATGAAAAAAATTGTACTCGCTTTTTTTACGACTATTATGATCAGTCTATGGGCATTCTCTGCTCGAGCGCAACCTTGTGTATTAGATTGTACTGCTAATAGTGGTGGAACAGTAGAACTAACATGGACCGTTACGGAGAATACTGGAGATCCCTGTGTATTGACCGTCGAAATTGTTAGAACAGGAACAATAACCGGACAGCTGAATCAGAACTTCTTCGAGTTTTCGAATGATTTAACGTGTACAAACTGTCCTTTTATATCTGGACCAACTTCTACTACTATATATACATTGACCTCAACGCTATCAGATTGCACTATGGGAGTCCAAACGGTTGCTTGGGCTAATGCTCCCCCCTGTGCAGGTCCCCCAGCCTGTGTATTAGATATCCCAGATCCACTTCCAGTAGAACTACTTTCCTTTAAAGGAGCCACATCAGAGGACGAAATAACAAACTTGAGCTGGAGCACTGCTTCCGAAGAAAACAATAAAGGTTTCGAAATCGAACATGCTGTAGATGGCCGTAATTGGGAATACATAGATTTTATAAACGGTAATGGAACGACAGCAGATATTCAAGAATACACTTACTCGCATCGCAGTCCCCAAGTCGGTCCAAATTATTACCGCTTAAAGCAAATAGATTATGATGGTGCTTTTGAATATTCCGATATCGTTAATGTAAAAATAGGAAATAAGTCCGGAGGAATGTCGATTGTTCCCAATCCAGTAAAGAGCAATAGGAGCTTAACGGTTAATATTGAAAAGGGGATTAATGGTACACTCCGTGTCTTCAATTTGATGGGGCAAGTAGTCTATCAAACGACTGTCTTAGCGGACACCAATAGCTATTCGTTTTCTATGCCGGATGTTGCATCTGGTATCTATATGGCTGTAATAGGAGATGGGCAAAATCAATTTTCTGAACGTTTGGTGGTGTATTAATAATCTAATAAAAAAATAAGTAATATTGGTTTTAGTAATTGGCAGATGAATATTTCATCTGTCATTTTTTTTTTGAAAATCAAGGTAGATCAACAGATTCAAATATTGGAATTTATGACGCCAAAGAAATCTGTTGTTTTTCACTACTTTCACTAGCCACTCGATTCCAACCATTAGCCACATAAGCTCAATTCATTTGCATTCTTTCCTCACCTTTAGGGAGTCAATTATTCAAGATCAAAACTAAGACGGCATGAAAAATAGAATCTTTACATTACTTGTTCTCCTTTGTACTTATCATTTAGGATTGGGACAAAACCAAGATCATAACATTGAAAAGATAGTCCACGGAATCGAAGAAAAATTGCAAGCACAAAATGACAGCCTATATTTTTTCAGACATATTATTGAAGGCTTGACCATTGCCAAAGAAGCGGACGAATCGATTGGTATAACAATGGAAGAACGGAATCGAATTAGAGTCCCATTTAAAAGAATAATGAAGGAACACTATTGTCTTTGTACCAATACAATGTCCGTCAAAGATTCGATTGATATTATTACAGAAAGGTCTATTGATTTAAATCATTCTCCTAGCATTGAAACCATTGATAATTGTAAACCTGTTTGTGAGCAAGTGTGGTCTTTTTTACAAATGGATAATAAAAATTAATAAATCAATATCCTCTGTAAAATATTATTTAACAACATCAACTGTAAATAATGCGCTTGCTTATTTCCTTCATGTTCTTCCTCTTCGTGATCGTTCAGCCGATCCTCCTTTGTGCTAGTGTGACTAGTCAATTTAAACAGCAATTTATTGAATCGTCGGATTCTATAAAAGGAGACTTTTACGTAAAACAATTACAAAAAAACGAATTTAATCAACCTGATCAAAAAATTGACTTTGCTGAAAAATTCCTCCAGTATGCGAAGCTATCTGAACAGATTCACTATGAAGCACAAGCGCATTTTTTATTAGGCGAAATATATTATGAGCAATGGCAGCCCGTATTGGCGAAAGAACATTTTCAACAAGCAACGCTCCTTTACATCGCACAAAAAGATACTATTGGACAAGCACTTTCGAATATCTACTTAGGTGTACTTAGTCAAGACTTGGAGGAAATGATGCGATTTTACAATCCTGCGCTAAAGCAGTTACAAGTGGTCGGTGCTTTTCCAAAACTAGCTCAATCCTATACCTTAATCGCAGAAGAATTTTTACTAGAAGGCTATCGATCTAAAGCACTCGAGTATTTCAACCTAGCAGAAATCACTTATACCACTTATGGAGATATTGAGTCCGCATTACTACCTGCTTATCGACGTACTCAATTACTGGGTGCCATTCAGCCTGAAGCAGCACTCGGCGATTTGCTCCGACTATTCAATCAAGCAATAGAAAGCTCTAACAAGCAAGTTGCAACCAAAATTGGCAATGCCATCACCAGCATTTATATAGAATTAAATTATTTGCAAAAAGCTAAATACTTTTCTGAAGAGGTTCTGGAAGGTTCTAATCCTGACTCGCTTACTCAGGAGTTAATGAACACTTACTTGTTGTCAGGAAAAATCTATGACCAACTAAACAGAAAAGGGTCCGCATTTTCCTATTTTCAGCAAGCGTACAAAATTGCTGCTCACATTCAACACCTGAATGGATTAAAAGAAACCACTAATGCTTTAGCCTCTTTCCATCTAAAACAATCTGAACCTAAGCTTGCAACAATACTTTTACAAAGTACGCTCCAAAAAATTAACGACACTTATAACACATCCAATAACAGTGAATTGGAATTACTACTAGCAAAATGTTATGAGCAGGAAGGGAAAAAAGAAGCAGCTTCGAAATGTTATCAAAATATAATTAAAGAAAAAAGAAATACTAAAGGTCATGTATGGCAATCTGCTAACCTAGGATTGGCCAACTATTATCTACAGGATGGTCAGTTAGAAAAATCACAGAACTTATTAGAAAAAAACATTTCCGAAAAAACAATTGAGGGAGAACAGAACAAATTATCTGAGATGCATTTTCTCTTTTATCTACTTTATAAAGAACGGCAAAAAACGGATTTAGCTTTGGCTCATTTAGAGCAGTATCATCAACAATTAGAAAAAGAACAGGTTACAACTCAATTCCAAAAAAACCAACAGCAACAAATTATTAAGAAGTTTACATTTGATGAATTCAAATCCGACTTGGCGTTTCAAAAAGAAAATGACATTGCTTCAATTCATCAGCAACAACAAATGCAAAGATACCTTTGGATGTTTGGAACTTTTGTTTTGGCGGCTTTGTTGCTTGGTTTATTTTGGTGGAAACATCTAAAACATGAAAGTGTTAAAAATCAATTCCAGGCGCAAAAAGACTTACAACAATATATCGAAATGATTTTAGATCGTGATCTTCGAAATCCGATTTTATCATTTAGGGGGGTCGCTCAAAAAGTCATGCACTTAATAAAAAAAGAAGATTACGAGACTTTGAGTCTATTAAGTTTTGATGTAGAGAAATATGCTTTCCAATTGCATAAGTTGACAGACAATTTATTGACTTGGCTTTTATTGGAGTCTGATAAAATTAACTTCCAACCTAAAGAGATCCCACTAAGCCCTGTTCTTAAAACCATACTCCCTTATTTTGAACGACTGGCTCAGGATAAAAATATTTATTTCCATACTAAATTATCGGACGACGCATATGTATTTGCCGATCCACAAATGCTAAAAATCATATTGATAAATTTGCTAGAGAATGCCTTAAAGGTCACGAAAGCGGAAGGCTTCGTAGAATTAAAAATAATCGCAGAAGATACTGGGATTTGTATTCAAATTTCAGATTCCGGCCAAGGCCTTCCGATCACAGAGCAAACGTTTCTTTTTAAGCCTAACAAAAAGGAAGGTGATTTAAAGCCAGGTGCAGGCATGGGTCTATATTTGGTTAATCAATTAACAAAGATTAACAATGGTAGCCTTGATTACTTTAGCCTTTCTAACAAAGGTACTACGTTTAGTCTGACCTTACCTGAAATGGAAGGTAATATAGTGACACAAGAAATAGAAATTCCTATTTCAAATATCGGCTAATATTATTTACAGCGTCTCTATCGTCATAAAGAAAGCCATTCACCACTACTCCATTACACCTTACCACATACTCCATTTCTGCCTTCCTTATTGTCTCATATTTGCATTGTCAAAAATAATTAATCAAAAATAAAAACTATTCAACCATGAAAAAGTTAATATTAAATTTAGCGCTGTGTTTAATGGCCTTCACCCTTTCCGCTCAGAATTCAACCCAATATGTAGACACCTACGTAGGTGACAATCCAGATTGGAAGCAAGACATGGAAACGATTTGCAGCCAATGCACAGAAGAATACAAGTTCTTCTTGAACTTTGCTTGCTATAAGCAAAAACCTATTTCCCTTGCAACTTTAACAGCAGGTAGTGGAGAGAACATCATGAAATCTACTCAGGTGATGAGAAGCTCTGTCGCTGACACCGATAAAGGGGAAGGGACTACAGCCGGTGTCCTAGTTGGAGGTATCCAACCGCTTGGTTGGGGATATCATTTTTTAAAGATGGACCCCTTTAATCCTCAAACCAGAGGAACAAATGGATCTTCCTCGATCTTTACAATAAGAGGCGAGAACTTAACTACTGCAAATAAGGATTATTACTACTATAGTCAAGATCAAAAAACAAACTTCCCAAAGTATTTATTTTTTGATTCAAATACCACCAGTAGTAGACAGGAGGGTGAATTTTCCTCTAACTCTGCCAGATCATTTTCAAAGGCCAGCACTTATAGTTTTGGAGTCGAAGCAGGTGTAGGCGAAATATTTGAATGTTCTGCGAATACAGAGGTTAAAAATAAAGTAACTAAAGCGCGTAACGAAGCCAGCATTTATACGGAGTCGAGAGAAGAACAAACCTATGGCACTTGGAAGCTTACAGATTATGCGGTCTTGTCTCGAGAATTTGTTGAAGCATTTGCTCTTTTACCAACTAGCTACAGCGAAAGTAACAAGCAACAATTTTTAGCTTTCTTTGATAAATACGGAACGCATTATGCTGCACATACTGATTATGGCGCACGAAAAGTTAACATCAGTAGATATACCGCAGCAGAGATCGCTGAAGCAACAAGTAATTCTGTTTCAGTCAATGTAGAAGCAAGCGGAACGATTAAAAAAGTTAAACTAGGAGGAAGCGCAGGTGTTGAATTAGAAAAAGCTAGAAAAAGTCAAAGAGGAAGTTCTGAAAAAATTGAGAAGAGTTATACCGTAGGATCACTTAGCGCTAGTGGTGTTTCTGAAGCGGCACCAATTGGTGTAAAATTAAGATCAGTTGGTCTTCTTTGTGATGCATTCCTTTATGAAAGAAGCAACTGGGATGCTCGTAAGGCAGCTATATTTGCGGCTTACAAGAAGCTAAACGACGATTCAAAAACTTCTCCTTTCTCTAGCTCAGAAAATTTTGTAACTACAGATGCCATTAATGCCATTAACGCAAGCAACCAAGGTCCTAACGCTAGCCCTGTCGTTCCAGGAAATTATTACAGATTATATCCTAAGCTAGGAGGTGGTAATTTCATGGTTGATTACAATGGTACCCATAAAGAGTTGAGACTGTGGAATGAAGCAACTGATCATCATCAGCATTTTAAATTCGAAAAAGTTAAGAACGCGAGACAAGAATACATGATGGACAACAATAATTTTGTTTATCATATGAAGTTGAAAGATGATACTGGAAAATGCGTAACACTTTTTGAACAACATAGTCATAAGCCGTTCAAATTATGGGACTGTAGTAGAGATCACAATGGTCAATTATTCACCGTACTTGATGAAGGCACTTCAAGTGCTGGCAAAAAACAAGTCAGAATATTTCTACATAAAAAAGAACAATACATGAATTTAAATAATAACAATTCAGCATTAGAGGAAGTTATTAATGTCAGTACTACAAAGGGGCCATCTCAAATTTTTGAGATAATACCCGTAAATTAAATTAATTCAGCTTTGAACTAAAGTTTTAAAACCCGGAATAAGATTCACTTATTTCGGGTTTTTATTTACCACTCAATCTATACCGTTTACCACAAATTTAAATCCAGCCTTCCATTCTTCCTCATCTTTACATTGTAAGAATAAGGCGCTAAAATCATTTGGATTTTCAAGTAAAAAACAATCTTCCTACAAATACACAAAGTAAAAAAAGGGAATACTCCATTAACAGGATTTAACCAAATGATTTTAGGTAGGAATTAAATCACGTATTAAAAATTTTAAATTAAAAATTATGAAAAATTTATTAACTGTTCATCTTTTTATTGCCATCATGTTTTGTTCATTTCTAGCAAATGCTCAAGTTACGATTTATGCAGATGCAGATTGCAAAGGAAGTTCTCATTCATTGAGTGTTGGAGAACATAATGACTCTAACCTATGGAATGGTATAGGAAATGACAATATTAGTTCTATTAAAGTACAAAGTGGCTACAAAGCGATTTTGTATAATGATGGTGGTCTTAGAGGAGATAGTCGTGAATACACCTCTGATAATAATTTTATTAGTGATTTCAACAATAGCACCTCTAGTATTAAAGTAGTAGCCTTGAATGCCGCTAGTCAAAATTTCACTCCAGCAAATGGCAAACTTTATATTATCCGATCTAAAAAAGATAACAATAAAGTATTGGATGCATTTGAGACAGACCTTCGTGTCTGGAGTAAAAATTTGTCCCCAGCTCAAAAGTTCAAATTCGTATCTGCAGGAAGTGATGCTAATGGAATCCCGCTTTATTATATCCAAAGTTATCTAAATTACACAGCAGACAATTCGCCTAAATCAATCGAAGTAAAAGATGCTGGTACTTCAAAAGAAACGTCTATTGTTTGTCGAATAGCCGAAGATAAGATGAGCCAAAAATTTAGAATATTTGACGAAGGAAATGGATATGTTAGTTTCTCTCCTGCTCATTGCAGCAGCAATATGGCGCTTGATCTATATGCAGGAAAAACTGACGATGGAAGCCCTATTAAATTATGGGATACTAATGGGACCAAAGATCACCGTTTATTCAAGCTAGAAGATGTTGGTACAGATGACACCAACAATACTCCAAGAAAAACGCTTTTCATTTACTTTAATGGATCTGACAAACAATTAAATCATCAGTTGACTCAATTCGCAACAATGGTGGATGCAGATGTTCAGATTTATGTGAACGGCGTAGGAAGCGATAATAATTCATATCATTCGCATAATCTTAAAGGGATCAAATTCTTACACGTAGATAAGCGGATGAATTCTTATTCAGATGCGGGGGTAGAGTACCATGCTGACTTTAATACTTTTACAAAACAAGGTTCAAACGCAAGAATCTATGGTATCAATAGAGACTATGATGGTTCAGCAGCAAAAGGATATGACAATCAAGATTCTAAACAAATTTGCCGAGAAGTATTAAAACTGCTTCAGGTCTATAAAGTTAAAGATATTGAGCGTATTGTGATTTCCGGGCACAGTAGAGGTTCTGCAGTGGGGATCGCTTCCTTTTTATTTGCTTTGAAAAAAGCGGAAGAAAACAATCCAGAATTTGCCGAATTTAAACCCGTTGTACAAGCTGTATTTGGAGGAGCTCAGCAAATAAATGTGGTATCCCTCGATCCTGTAGCAGGACCAACTAATGACTACCACATGGGGAACGACTGGCACATTGATCAAGCATATTCTTATCTGAAAGGTAAATATAGTAACATTACTTTCTCTGAAGTATATGCTAATGCTGCCCGTATGGTAGATCACGGAGTAAGCGGATTTGCCAGTTTTACTCCTAGTAAATTTTTCTTACATCAAAGTACTGGAATAGATGTACATCGTTTCTGGTTAGGATTCCGTCATAGTTCAATGGTACATATTAATGAGCTGATGTATCAATATTATGATGAAAACGATCAAGTCAAGAAACGCCCAGTTCATCTTACGGCTGAATACCTAAATGCTGCATTTAACAATCAATCCTTATTTCGAAATAAGAGTACTTGGACAGATAAATTCTTTCAAAATGATTTAGCTGCTTATCTAAAAGCAAAAAGTATCAGTGATGATGATTATGATGAATTGAAGAACCATTATCCAAAAAGACATGCCAATTTCGAAAATGAACTTGGTCAATCTGTCAATATGGATTCTTTCGTAAGCCCACATAGTTTACCCCAATAATATATTTCAAAACAATTTGTCTACTTGTTCCTACTACTATTAGTAGGAACAGGTTTTTTTTATTTGACGAAAGCCACATAAGCGGATCAAATCATTTAGAAATAACTAGACCTTGCATTGCCTATCAATGTTGAATAACTTTTCCAGTTACACCAGAGGAGACCGTACAACTATCCGTACAAACTCTTGGAGAGCAGCCAGTAGAAATGAAAGCAGTGCTTAAAGATCACAATAGTGTTCTTCCTGTTTCTCAAAATGGAAATAATTACATGCCTACAATCCCTGCTCACAAAACGGTTACCATTTCTGGCTTTCACCAAAAAGGAGAAGAGTTGTTTTTTGGCCGCCAACTGGTTAAACCAGATCAGAAGCAAGACCTTCATCAAGGTGCTTTTAATACCTTGCAGAGTGTAAGGCTAGAAGTAAGCCCATCTGAATATATTAATATCGATATTGCTATTGATACAAATAATAAGCCCCTGTAAATTCACTTTACAGGGGCTTATTATTTTAGCTTACAAACGATTATAACAATACTACTCCGAAAAGCGTATTACGTTCCTTTCATCATCGGCAAGAAGACTTCAAAAGTCGTCCCTTGGTTAAGTTGACTTATTACCTTGATCGTTCCTTCATTCAACTTAACCAATTCATTCACCAAGTGCATTCCTAAGCCAGTCCCCTTCTCCCCTGCCGTACCATCTTGACTCTTTTCTTTTTTAAGTAAAAACACTTCTCTCCTTCTATCTTCCGCCATTCCAATTCCAGTATCTGATACCTTGATTTGAATTTCGTTATTTCTTTCTAGCGCTTCTATCACTACTCGCCCTCCTTCCGGAGTGTACTTTAAAGCATTGTCTACGAGATTCCGAACCACCGTTTGCAAGGCATTGGAATCTGCATAAACTTGTAAGTCTGATGGGATATTAAAGCTTAGGTCAATATTTTTCTCCTGTGCCTTTTTTGCAAAAATGCTATTCACTTCTGCTACAATCGGTTCAACAGAAATCTCCTTAGGATCGTGTGGCAAAACATTCTTCTGCAACAAGGCCCAATTGAGCAAATTGTCCGTCAATTTATTTAAAGCTAAGGCATCTCGCTCAATCTCTTCTCCAAATGCGTTAAGCGTATCGAAGTCTTGCTTCTTTAGTAAGTGATTTACTTTTTTTGTAATTCCCCGAAAAGCTATAGCAGGTTTTCGAAGGTCATGACCGATGATGGCAAAGATTCGATCCTTGGTAACATTGAGTTGTTCGAGCTGTTCGTTTTGCTTAGAAATAGCCTCATTCTGAGAAGCAATAATTTTATTCTTTCGTCGGGCATTCCAGAAAAAGCCAAAACCTAAAAATGCCAATAAACCTACCACTCCTGCAATAATCCGACTCTGCTTAGTTTCCGCTTTAAGTAAGGCTTCTTCTTTGTCTTGTTCCAGTGCAATAATTTCTTTCTCTTTCTCAAAATCATGAATCATCTCCATGGAAACCAGAGATCTTATATTTTTTTCACTGAGCAAGGAATCTTTAAGTCCTACATAAGACTCATAGTAACGAAGTGCTTCATTATCATTTTTCTGTAGCTTTGTAATCTCATATAGCATTTCTGTACTTTCCATTGTCTTTTCTACATTCCCCGATTTAGTATGCCCATCTAAAGCCAATTTAGCATACTTTTTCGCTTGCCTTATCTCCTTTTTTCTAATGTGATATTCTGCTTTTAATTGATAAAAATTTGTTTTATAATTTGCTTCCTCTTCTTTTGAAAACACCATTTCATCTAACAACTCTTTTGTTTTTGAAAGGTTCCTTTGACTTAAATAGGTTTTAATTAAGGCTAGTTTAATTTCAATTCCCCTAGCCAATAACTCATGTTCTGCTGCCAATTCCAAGCCTTTCTCTCCCCATTCAACAGCCTCCTTATAACTTTCCTGAATAGAATAGTTGTTAACGATACGACTAACAACCCCCAACTGATCATCAAATCTTTCAGAAGATTGAGCCAGTTCATACGCTTCCTTATAAAATGGGGCTCCTTTTTTCGGGTTCTCCATTGACTGAAAAATATCACCGATAGCTCCCTTTACAGCTATCATATTCGTTATGTTTCCTACTTCATCGCAAGCCTCTATTGCTTTGTACTGATAATCAAGTGCTTGTTCAAATAAACCTAATTGTTTACTCG